>VMDO01029618.1:0-22405 GCA_007922755.1 Pedetes capensis | reverse complement strand
ATCCCCAAGAATTTCTCTGAATGGGCTCTCTGCACCCCTGGCTTTGGCCTCTGATCTACCCAGGGACTTCTTGTCTTCTTCTGACTTACCATTTCCTATCTTTCAGCTGTAGTGCCTGATTTGGGTTACACTTCCAAAACCTCTTGCTTCTCAAAGTAGGCTTTGGCATTTTATAGAGATTTTTCCAACATCTCACCCTCTGACCCAGATCTTGTCTTGACATTAACAGCTCTCCCTTGTCTTGGCTGTGGTACCTGACGCATATGGAGCAATAAGGAAGCATCCTCAGGAAACCCTTCCTGGACTGTGAATAATTTGCCCAATTAGGTTGTCTAAGATGATGTGTCCATAGAAAGAGAATATTCTGCATGGAATGCCGAAAAAGAGAGCCAATAGAAAAATCTATCTGTGGCCCTCTAGGAGAGTCCAGAGGTGAACTACACTGACCCTCTCCCCAATTGTGCTGTGGAATTTTTGGCAAACAAGATCCTAGAGGGAGAATGGCTCTGTCAGATGAGAGTAGCTTTATGACACCAGCCACTTGAACCATCTGACATCTTGTAGTCTGATCCCTGTGCTTACCCAGTGATTATTCAGTGGTGCAGTCATTTAGCTTCCTAGATACCTATTTCTTTAAGGAAAATCATGTGCTAACTCACTCACAGGAGTAGTAGTGTTTACTTGATATTCTGTTTCTTATTGTAACTTAATAAATTGGGATTTTGGCCTTGAGTAAGACTATAGTCCCTGAATCTAATTGTCTCTGGGTTCAATGCTAAATTACAGGGGCCCATCCTCCAAAGTAAATTTCATCATCTGTAAGGTTCTGTTAGAAAGACCCACCAGCCTCCCATTCTGAAGTTTCTATTAAGTGAAAGCACTGTCATTTCATGAGAAATGTAGTCTATCAGAGTTAAAAACTAAATGCCAAGAAGGCCTGGCCTCAAAGTGATTTATTTGTCTTGGTGTGAAGGGAAGCAGGAGCTGAAAAGACTTCACAGAGGAAATATTTTTGCCCTTAAAGGATTCTCATTTGGTTTAATGATTTGAAAATTGTTTTTCTAATTATAAAAGTAATACATGTTTAATGTTAGAAACTTGGGAAACATAGAAAAGCTTTATGCTGTGGCCAGGCATGGTTGTGCACACCTGTATAATCCCAGTGACTCAGGAGCCAGAGACAGGAGAATCTCAAGTTGGAAGCCAGAGGCAGCCTGTATCAGTTAGCAAGACCCTATCTCAAGACAAAAAATTTAAAAAGTGATGCAAGTGCAAAAGCTCATTGGTGGAGTACTTGCAAAGCATGCACAAGGCCCTAGGTTTAGCACCCTGGAACCACACAAAAAAACAAATAAATAAATAAAACCTTTGTACTTTATGTAAAAAATGATTAAAATTTAGGCAGCTGAAGAAGTCAGTAAATAGATTGTACAAGATGTTCCATCTGAAGTCTTGTAATGAATTTTTTGGACATTGACTACACGTAATCACTCAAGCCCACACCTAAAACCATTGACATATCAGAGTGGGCTGAATTCAGATAGAGGCGAAAGTTGAGCCTTTGGCTTTTATAAGATTCACTTCTGAATTCAGACCTTTAATCTCAGTTTTTCTCAAATTGTAGTCCATAGACCCACATGCATCAGAGCACCTGGGGAAACATTTGAAAATATAGATTCCTCGACCCCACTGAATACCTATTGGATGAGAATCTCTGGCAGTGAGACCAGGGATCTGCATTTGAACATACTAATTTGGTGATTCTTACACACATTAGAATTAGAGAACTTTGAAAAAAGCTTTTTGAGGTGGTGAAAATAGTGATTTGGCAACTTCGTAAGTACATGGGAAAAATAGGGGAGCATAACCCAAATACGCATACGAGTTTTACTACTTATTATTCAAAAGGTTCCATAAACCTCGTAAATTGATAAAAGTGTAACCAAAAGTGATGTAATTGTTGCATAATGGAAAAAGCCAATGTTGCCTTACTCTGTACCCCACCAGCATTTACCAATAAAGAGGAAAAAAAGGAAAGAAAATGGTGATTTTGTAATATGAATGTGGACACTTTAAAACCTATCTGAAAAAGTTGGAAGACTTGTATATAGCTGGTGGAAATGTATAATGGTACGGCTACTGTGGAAAAAGTATGGCAGCTTCTCAAAAAGTCAAACATAAAATTACCATATGATCTAGAAATCCCACTTCTGGGTATATACCCAAAATAATTGAAAGCAGGGATCCGAAGAAATATTTGTATATTCACGCTCATAGTAACATTATTCACAGTAGCCAAAAGGTGGAAACAAGCCAAGTGTCCATCAGTGGATGAATGGCTAAACAAAATGTGGTATGCACACATGCACTTAATGCACAATGAGATGTTATTCAGCCTTAAAGAAGAAGAAAATTCTGACACATGCCATAACATTCATGAAACTTGAAGATGTTGTTATTAGGTGCTATTGAGTTGTGTCTGACTCATAGTGACCTTCATAGGGTTTTCAATGGCTGATTGCTTTGAGACTGTTTCAGAAGTGGGCTGCCACATACTACTCCCATTTTTGTAATGCTCAATATTGAACTCAGGGTCTCAGAGACCATAGAGTGGCACTCTACCAACTGAGCTAAACCCTACCCCCATTTGAACACATTATGCTAGGTGAAATAACCCAGATACAAAAGGACAAACAGTGTATTATTCCATTTATTTGGGTTACATAGAGTTTCACTGAATTTGACTAAATTCTTAGAGACAGAAAGTAGAACAGTGGTTGCCAGGGCTAGGAGAAAAGAGGAATGAGGAGTTTGTATTTATGAATATGGAGTTTCAGTTGGGAAACATGAAAAATTCTCAGACTAGATGGTGGTGAGGGTCTCACAACAGTTTGACTATACTTAACTTTATACTTAAAAATAGATATGACAAAATTTATTTAATGTGTATTTCTCTTCAATTGAACACACATAATCATACAGCAATAAGAAATTATCTGAATTAGATATCAAGAAAGGAATCCCACTTATAATGGCTACAAAAATAGAATACTTGTTGTTGTTAGGTGCTGTCAAGTTGGGTCTGACTCATAACAACCCTATGTACAACAGAATGAAACACTCCCAGACTCTGTGCCAGGCATACGATCTTTTTATGTTCAAGTCCATTGTTGCAATCACTGTGTCAATCCATCTAGTTGAGGTTCCTCCTATTTTTTTCTTGACCAACCACTCTCCCAAATCTGATATCCTCCTCCAGGGATTGGTCGCTTCTGACAACATGTCCAAAATACCTAAGATGGAATCTAGCCACCCTTGCTTCCAAGGACATGTGTCATACAGGGCTTTGAACTCCACACGTTCTTATGTTTTGTTGTTGTTAGGTACCATCATCTGCTGTTGTTAGGTGCCATCAAATCATGTGCGACTTATAGTGACCCTCATAGGGTTTTCAGTGGCTGATTATTTCAGGGTTGCTTTAGGAGTGAATTGCACGTCCTTCTCCTGTTTTTGCAGTGCTGGGGATCAAGCCCACGTCCTCAGAAAGTGCAACATGGCACTCTACCAACTGAGCTAAACCCCAGCTTAGGTACCATCATTAGGGAAGGAAAATTCAAAATGTGGGTCAACTGCAGTGAGTAGTGAACTAGGAAAGGAAGCGTTGATCTGAGCAGTTACACAAAGGAGAACAAAGGATGAAAGGTGTAAGCTTGGGAAATGGTAACAAGGTGAGCCTAGTGTTGTGGCCATGCCTATAATCCCAGTGACTTGGGAGGCTGAGGCAAGAGGCTCACAGCTTTGAGGCCAGAGGCAGCTTACATAATTTAGGGAGACCTTGTCTCAAGATAAAAAGTTAAAAAGGGACGGGATACAGCTCAGTGGTAGAGTGCTTGCAAAAGTATGCATGACACCCTGGGTTCCGCCCCCTAGTACCCTAAAAATAAGAAAATAAAAATGGGAAATAGGACTGAGGTGTAGCTCAGTGGTAAAGTGCTTTCCTAGCATGTACAGGGCCCTGTGTTGCAAAAAGGAAAAGGAGGGAGGCAATAGACCCAAATAAACATTCCCTAAAAGAAGAGATACAAATGGCCAACAAGTATCTGAAATGATGCTCAACAGCACTAATTATCATATAAACATTAACCAAAACCACAATAAGATATCACCTCACACCTGTTGAAATAGCTGTCATCAAAAAGATGAAAGATAGCAAGTGTTGGTAAGGATGTGGCGAAAAGGGAATCCTTGCACACTGTTAGTAGGAATGTAAATTAGTACAGCCATATGGAAAACAGTGTGAGGATTCCTAAAAAAATTAAAACTTGAGCAACCACATGATCCAGCAATCCCACTATTGTGTATATATCCGAAGGAAATGAAATCAGTGTATTGAAGAAACTTCTGCAGTCTCATGTTCATTGCAGCACTAGTCACAACAGCCAAGAAATGGAAACAACTTAAGTGTTCGTCAGTGGGTGAACGGACATGGGAAATGTGGTATATATACACCATGCGATACTATAAAGCCAAAAAAACAAAAAAGGATGAAATTCTGTAATTCATGAGAACATAAATGGAACTGGAGATCATTATGTTGAGTGACATAAGCCCAGACACCGACAGATGAGTACTGTATGATCTCATGTGGAATCTATGTTGATCTTATAGAGGTTGACAGTAGAATGATGGTTATCGGAGGCTGGGAAGAGTAGTAGCAATGTGGGGAAGGTCAACCAATGGGTACTAAATTACAGTTAGGTGTTGTTGTTAGGTGCTGTTGAGTCCTGTCCAACTCATAGCGACCCTCATAGGGTTTTCAATGGCTGATTGTTTCAGGATTGCCTCGAAGTGGATTGCCATGTCCTTCTCCCATTTTTGCAGAGCTGGGAATCAAAACTGAGACCAGAGAGACTGCAGAGCAGTGCTCTACCAACTGAGTTAAATCCCAGCCCTAAGTTAGATAGGATCAAGAAATTCTGGTGTGTTATTGCACAGTAGGGTGACTATCAGTGATGTACTGTATATTTAAAAAAACTGGAAGGAAGGATTCTGAATGATTTCTCCATAAAGAAATGATGTGTTTGAGAAGATAGGTGTGTTTAACCTTATTTAAGCATTATACAATGTGTACATATTTCAAAGTATCATATTGTTGTTGTTGTTGTTAGGTGCCTTCAAGTCGGTATCCGACTCATAGCGACCCTCATAGGGTTTTCAATGGCAGATTGCTTCGGGATTGCCTTGGGAGTGGATTGCCAGGTACTTCTCCCATTTTTGCGGTGCTGGGAATTGAACTTGGGACCTCAGAGACTACAGCGCAGCGCTCTACTGACTGAGCTAAATCCCAGCTCCAAAAGTATCATATGGTACCCCATAAATATGTGCGATTTTTACATATCAGTTAAAAATAAATTTAAATTAATTTTTTTCAGTACTTTCCTAACATAAGCAGAGAGTAAGATTAGTATGATGCAATAAACTCTCATTTCCTAGCATGGCAGATAAGATTACGCGAGTACTAATGGATCCTTGCAGTAATTTGAATAATATTACCATAGTGAAAACGTTTTTTGCACAGACTAATGAGACCCTCTCATTCTTTCCAGTGCTGTAAACCCAGGGTCACTGGCATGCTAGGCAAATACTTTACCAGTGAGCTGCACCCATAGCCCATTTTTTTCATTTTTATTTTGAGGCAGACTCCCTAAGTTGCACAGGCTGCCTCTGCCCTAGAGCTCGTGATCCTCCTGCCTTAGCCTCCCAAGTCGTTGGGATTACAGGCATGAGCCAACATGTTCAGCCTAGGTTAAAGACACTTTAAATGAGATAACCAGGAAGCAAATCCAGTCACTCACATAAGGCTTACTAGGTGACTCAGAGCTCTCCAATTTAAAAAAGACTTCTCAATGAAAGACCAATGACCCTGTAGAAAAAAATAAGCATAGCGTTTGAAAAATTTACTCAGCTTGTCTCGGAATAAAAGAAATGAAAACTCCAAGAGATCGTTTTTCACCTCTCTCATTGGTGAAGATCAAGAATTGTGATAGGAAATAATCCTGTATGTTGTTGCTGAGAATACAAATTGCAAGAAAGTTTTTGGAAGGACGTTTGCCAATGTCTATCAAAAATTTAAATGTGATTAAATAGATCGAACAATTTTACTTTTAGGAATTCTTTGTTCATTTAGGATGCATGCATGGTGATAATTGTAGTATTTTTCTTTTTCTTTTTCTTTTTCTTTTTGTGGTGCTGGGGGTTGAACCTAGGGCCTCGCACCTACATGCTTTACAAGTGCTGTACCCCTGAGCTGCACCCCCAGCCCTTTTTTTTTTTTTTTTTACTTTTTGAGACAGAGTTTCGCTAAATTATGCAGACTGCCTCTGGTCTCAAACTTGTGATCCTCCTGCCTCTGCCTCCAGAGTCGCTGGGATTATAGGCATGTGCCACCACACCCAGCTATGACTTATTTTTTCAACTGTAAGAAAATCAGTAAATGACAAGCTCATGGCATACTTCTTTTAATAAAGTGATACAAACCTATCTTGTTTTTAGGATCTGCCCTTATTTTCAAGTCCAAGTATCATTCCAAATTTGTTGAACCATATTCCCCTTCTATCCAACAGCACTGGGAATGCCAAACACGTGAGACTCATATAAGACAACATGTCTTGGAAAAGTGTTCTCACTACATTTTTACATAAAATAGATCAATGCACAATAGAAAGGGACTATATATGTATGACATAATGCTCATTATTTTTAAGGTGTGTTATATATTCATTTAAAAAAAAATCCTGAAGGAGATGCACCAAAATTTTAACAGTGGTTATGTTATTTCTAGGTTTCAAGTACATTCATGAGTTTTTCTTATGTGTGTGTATAAATTTAATTTTACCTATATTTCCCAAATGATCTGCAATTAGCATATAATTCCTGTGTAACCAAATGAAAACAAATACATATTATTGAAAGCAAAAGAAAAATGAGTTTGTCTTGGATTCTTTTTTCTTTGGAGTTGGAATCTTTCATTACTTGCCCACCCTTACATCCAATTGCTCTTACTTCAGCCTTTTTGGGGCACTGTCATCCTGACTGGAGGACATTGTCTGCTGTCTCTTGCCTGCTTCCCTGGCTTCTGACCTGCAGTTCTCAATATGTGCTTTAATTGCTTCAGGTTTCTGAGTTTCTGTCCAGTTCACCACATCCTTCTTTGGTCCCTTGCAGTCATTTTTCATGGCCTTTACCATCCTGGCCTCAACCTCCATGGCCCCTACTGCTGCCCAACCCAAGCACATGAACTGAAGCATATATTTGTTTTCTTTCTTTTGCAAATGGGTCCTGGTATCATCAGTATACTAGTTTGCTTGAGCTACCATAACAAAATGCCACAGACTAGGTGGCTTAAGCAAGGGAAATTTATTTTCTTACAGTTCTGGAAGCTGGAAGTCTGAGATGAAGGTGTTGGCAGGGTTGGTTTCTCCTGAGGGCTCTCTTCTTGGCTCACAGATGGCCACCTGCTTACTGTGTCCTCACAGGGCCTTTTATCTGTGCACTCACATCCCTGGCCTTCCTCTTCTTATAAGCATATGAATGCTGTTGGGTTAGAGCCCATCCTAATGGCCTCATTTTAATTACTCTTTGAAGGCCCTATCTCCAAATACAGTGACATTTGGAGGTCTTAGGGTTCAGGACTTCAACATACGAATATTGAGGGGAACACAGTTCAGTGCGTAATGGTCAGAATTCTTAATTGTGACCAAAAGTCATTCTGGATAGTTTGAGCAGAAATGGGATTTATGAAAGGATATTAAATAGCTCACGGAATCTCCAGAGAATCTAGCAAGAAGTCTCTATAGCTCAAACAATACCCAAACCACATCTGAGGACTGCTCCTGTGGAGACCCTACAGCTACTACTGCCAAGCCCAAGAGATTCCTGCAAGCGTTTCTGCCTCCTAATGCCTCTGGCTTCTGAGCAAAAGTTTTACTTCTATTACTATGTCTGATTACAGGAAGCCTATATCAAAGGTTTGTGCCTTAGTGCAAGGCAAGCTGGGAAAATGGACCATTGTCTTCTACCTTGAGGGAGTAAGAATCAGAGAGTCAAGAGATGGGAAATTCCCAAATATAGGAAAGCCTTCAAAAGATGCTTGGCAGCCAAAGGCAAGAAAAAGATAAGAACACAGAGAATAACCTTAAATGATTCCCCCTCACTCTTTCCATCTTAAGGTGATTTTCTTTTTTGTTGTTTTTTAAAAATATAGTTCCATCAGATTATGAAAGTAATACATGCCCAGTAGAGGAAAATTTGGAAACTCAGAAAAATACAAAGAAATGTTAATTCCTATAATCTTACCAACCAGAGATAACCACTGTTGTCATTTTGGCATATGCCCTCATGGTCATTTTTATATGTACATGTGCAGTAAAAGATACAATGTATATGCTGTTTTTGTAGTCTGCTTTTGCTTATCAATATATCATGAATGCTGGGTTTACTGAGTCAATTTCCCCCACAAATGATTTTACACTATTAAAGTGCATAGTAGCTTTTAAAGTGCATAAGAGCCTATATCAAAATTAGAAAAATTTTAATTACAGCTAATTTAATGTGTGTTTTCTGCATTTGTCCATTTTGGGGGAAAAACAATAATAATAAAAACAAAAAACCTTGAATTTTTCTTCTCTTCAGAGAAGATCTTCCTGTGACCTTATTTATGACATTATTTCAGCCAAAGGAGTTGATATTCACCCCCATTAAAATCATTATGAATATTTGTGGTTATCAATATTTTATTGAACCTTTTAACATTTTATCTAATAACTGATAAAGGAAAGTAACCTTTGTGCTAACCACAGAATTTCTGACCTCAATTAAAATCTTTCACAGGGTACAAATGTAGCTCAGTGGTTGAGTGATTGCCTAGCATGCACAAATCCCTGGGTTCAATACCCAGCACTGCAAAAAAGAAATATATCTGACAGCTGCTTGTGTGGACAGATAAGTGATGTTGCTATTTTGTTCTTAAAATTATCACCAAGGGAAAGCATGCACATCATTCCAGAAGTTTTTACCCCTCTGCTGGAATTTGGGCCAAGCTCTGGGACTAGAGCTCCACAAGTTTTATCTCTATGTTTACCTCAAAGCTCTTGCTTAACTGACCCATGTTAGGATAACTACCTGGACTTGTCCATCTTCAAGGCCCCTAATTTCTGTATTCACCTGCTTAACCAGGAAGACTCTATCAGATACAGTGTTTTACAGCAGGCACTATGCACTAATTCAAGAAAACTACCGATATATATGTTTGGAAATTGCCAAATTCATGACTAATCTTGAGGATTTAATCTGGTTTTCTTCTGACCTGTGAAATATCCCATCCTGACCCCTTGGACATATAAATATGTTCCATTCTATGGCAAAAGGGACTTTGCAAATGTGATTAAACTTATGGACCTTAAAATAGGGTGAAAATCTTGTATTTTCTAAGTGGAGTTGTTCTAATCACACAAGCCCTTAAAGCAGAGAGCTTGCTGTAGCTGGAAGCAGAAGAGAGATGCAGTAGTTGTCAGAGAGATTTGAAGCATGAGAAGGGCTTGTCTTGCCATTGCTAGAGGAGGCAACATGGAAAGCCCAAGAAGGAATACAGGCAACCTCTAAGAGCAAAGACCAGTTCCTAACTGACAGCAAACAAGGAAATGGTGACTTTACTCCTACAGTCATAAAGATCTAAATTTGGCTAACAATCTGAATGAGATTGGAAGTGGATTCTTTCCCATAATCTCCAGAAAGTTCCTGCCAAAACCTAGATTTTTGGCAACAGGAAACCCTAAACAGAGGACTTAATCGAATCAGATTGTCCTTACCCAAGCTTTTGACCTACAGAGCTTCAAACTAATAAATGAGTGTTATTTTAAGCTACTAAATTTGCAGTATTATGACAGCAATAAAAACTAATAGGTGGCCTATAATGAAAATCTACCTTGGAGAAGTGAGGTCCATTTTAAAAGCTTAATCATTAAGTTAAAAATAGAGCTCTTTGTAACCCAGGAGTATTGATGTGTAAATTATATTATAATTACTTCAGAAATTTCTAAAACAAAACAATTATTGCATTGCTGCAAACCAGCTAAAACAGGGTTTGATGCTATTTAAATTCTCTACTTGAGCTGGGCATTGTGGCATACACCCATAATCCCAGTGATGGGGGAGGTGGAGGCAGAAGGATCAAAAATTCAAGGCCAGAGGTAGCCAGTGTGATTTAGCCAGACCCTGTCTCAAAATATAAAGTAAAAAATGGGCTGAGAGTGTGGCTGAGAGATGTGGGTTCAATCTCAGAGTACTGCATAAATAAATAAATAAATAAATAAATAAATAAATAAATAAATCCGTGCTTGTTTCTTGGATCATTCCATTAGAAGGTTGTGGGTATTTTATATTTAAAAGGCAAGGCACAGTGGCACACACCTGTAATCCCAGTGATTTAGGAGGCAGGGCCATGAGATTCACAAGTTCAAGGCCAAAGACAGCCTGTGTAATTTAATGAGACTTTGACTCAAAATAAAAAATAATAAATGGTCTGGGGGTGCAGCCCAGTGGTGTGAGGCCCTGGGTTCAACCCCCCAATTACCACCAAAAAAATTTACCGTAATTTGTAAAGAAAATTGGATAATCATGTAAAATTTAAATCATTTTAATTCAAGGTCACTAAATGTTGTCATCTTTGTCCATGAAGGAGATGAAAACATATAAAGCTACTTTAAAATGATACTTATAGGTTGTTCTGAAACATGGAGAAGCCTAAGATTCTAATCTCATTATCTAATGTGGCAGTTTTCCTATTCTCCGTTCCAACAAAGTTAGAGCCTAATGAAATGCCTTTGAGCCAGACAAATTGGGAGATGGAGTTGTTAAGATGGTTCCCAGAAACCAGAAGCAGGCCTAGTTTTACAGGCACCAATTCTAGGGATGAGTACATTGACTGTGTCTGTCTTTTTAAATCATCATATTCTGCTTTAGGCTTTGATGTGGTCAAAGAAGCCACAAAGAAATGCATCAGGGTCTCCTTAATGATGTGCAATGTGGGCTGTGGGTGACCCAATCCACAGAGATGCTTCCTTGTTATTAGTAATAATTGCTTATCATCATTGGATGGTTCCCTAACATATGTGACAACTTTTGGAGAAGAAAAATGATTTGAACACTGACACATAGAAGCATATTTTTCTGATATGTATTATTATTATCATTTTTTGATGGTACTTAGTGGTTAAACCCAGGGCCTTGCACATACTTTTCAAGTGCTCTGCCACTGGGCTGCACCCCTACCCAATTTTTCACTTTTTATTCTGAGTCAGAGTCTAAATTACATAGCTGCCTCAAGCCTTGAATTTGCAATCCTCCTGCCTCCACCACCTCAGTTGCTGGGATTATGGGCATGCACCACCATACCTGGCCTGATCTGTATTGTTTAAAAGATGTTCCTTGTATCCATATTGTGACCAAATTCATGTTGGCTTTGGTTTTCAAGATTTCTCAGGTAGAAGTTAAGAAAAATGCATTCAGTTGCTTTATTTAGATGTCTATTGAAAAATGAAAATTCCCTATATCCTCTTTTCCAAGAGCTACAATGGAGTAAGCGTTCAAAATACAATTAAGGTTGATATAAAACTATATTTTAGTCTCTACAACTTTGCATGTTCCCAGTAAGGTTAAGACAAGACAAAAAGTAGGAATATATTAAATAGATTGCTTATTTAAAATGTTAGGACAAATAATCACATAATACAATTACATGTGAGACAAATATAATTTTATTAAGATTATGTGCTCAATAGTGAACTCTGTGCCTGCAGTCATACCACTGTGATGTCCTATCCTGTCAGATCTCAGAAACTAAGCAGGGTTGTATCTGGTTAGTACTTGGATAGGAGACCACCTGGGAGCACCAGGTGCTGTAGGCTTGGGAGAAGGACCCAGCAACCCACTCCCAAAAAACAATATGCCATTACAAAACCCATGAATAGAAGAGAAGAAGTAACAATACTATTTCACCTGTTGTACGTAGGGTTGCTATGAGTTGGACACCAACTCGATGGCAGCTAACAACAAACACTAAGTGAACTCTATAATCAGATTTCTAAATTTGTTTAAAATTATAGAGTTACCTTTATTGATTTTCTACTACATTTATACCTTTGTACTGTTTTCAATCTCTACTACTGCCCTTAGCTCTTATAATATTTGTAAGTTGTTGTTGTTGTTGTTGTTAGGTGCAGTTGAGTTGAGTCTGACTCATAGCAACCCTCACAGGGTTTTCAGTGGCTGTTTCGGGATTGCCTAGGGAGTGGGTTGCCACATCCTTCTCCCATTTTTTGCGGTGCTGGGAATAGAACCCAGGACCTCAGAGACTGACTGCAGTGCAGCGCTCTACCAACTGAGCTAAATCCCTGTCCCTAATATTTGTAAATAACAGCTTCAAAAACACGTTGTGCTAAAGAGGAAAAATAGGCTCCTTGTTTCTAGAAAAGAGGAGGAAAATTGTATTTTTTCTGTGGAAAAACATGAAGATTACCTCCCTAATCAAGTAATTCAAGGTAACATTGTCAACACTTAGAAAAACTACTTCCCAATATCATGCACTAAGAACACAACATTGCTGCTTTAGTGTTTCTGCCAAATACACAAAACCTGAATATAAGCATGGAGAAATATACATATCTAAATTGAGTGATATTACACTACACAATTGACTTGAAGACTAAGAAAATGCAGAAATTTTTTCATATTTTTAAAGTTTAAAGACAATCTGTTAAACATGGAGAATGATTTTGGATTGGAGCCTAGATCAAAGGGGGAAAAGTTGCTATAAAGGACATTATTTGGACAACTGGCAAAATTTTAATGTAGACTGTATACCAAGTCACAGTATTATATCAATATTTCATTTTCTAAATTTGGTAATTCTACTATGGTTACAAGAGAGAATACATTTCAAAGTATTGAGGGAGAAAAAGGACATAATGTCTGTGACTCTGAAATGAATACTAATAATACAATGAAGAAAACAATGTGTATATATAGTACATAAAAATATGTATAATACATCTCCATATGGATATACATGCATACATGTGTGAACATATATATTCATATACACATATATATGCAGAGAGAGAGAGAAAAGGCAAGTATTGAAAAATGTTGTTAGGTGCTGTCGGGTCAGGTCAAACTCTTAGTGACCCTATGAACAACAGTATGAAACACACCCAGGCACTGAGCCAGGCACACAGTCTATTTTATATTTAAGCCCATTGTTTCAGACACTGTGTAAATCTATCTAGTTGAGGGTCTTTCTATTTTTTTCTTTGACCTACACTCTCTGGAACATGATGTCCTTCTCCAGGGATTGGTCCCTCCTAACATCTCCAAAATACATAAGACACACTCTAGTCATCCTTGCTTCCAAGGAGCACTCTGGTTGCACTTCTTTTAGGACAGATCTGTTAGTTCTTTTGGCAGTCCACAGTATGTTCATTATTCGTCTCCAGCACCATAATTCAAAAACATCAATTCTTCTCCTGTCTCCCTTAGGCAACCTCCAGCTTTCACAAGCATATGATGCAACTGAAAATACCATGGCATGAGTCAGGCGCACCTTTATCTTCAATGTGAGATCATTACTTTAAAAGAGGTCTTTTGCAACAGCTTTTCCCAATGCAAGGCTTCTTTTGATTTCTTGATGGCTGCTTCCATGGGTGTTGATTGTAGAACCAAGTAAAACAAAACTTTGGAGAACCTTAATCTTTTCTCCATTTATCCTAAAGTTTCTTACTGACCTAGTTGTAAAGATTTTTGTTTTCTTGATGTTGAAGCACAGTCCATACTGAAGACTATGTTCTTTGATCTTCATCACAAAATGCTTTGAATCTTCTTCAGTTACAGCAAGCAAAGCTGTGTCATCTGCATAATGCAGGTTAATAAGTATTCCTCTAGTCCTGATGCCATGTTCTTCTTCATAAAGTCCATTTTATCAGATTATTTGCTCAACATAGGGATTGAAGAGATAAAGTGAAAGGATACAGCCCTGACGTAAACCTTTCTTGACTTTAAACCATGCAGTATTTCCTTGTTCTGTTCGAACAACTGCCTCCTGGTCTTTGTACAGATTCCTCATTAGTACAATTAAGTGCTCTGGTATTCCCATTCTTTGCAATGTTATCCATAATTTGTTGTAATCGACACAGTCAAATGCCTTTGCATAGTCAATAAAACATTGATAAACATCTTTTGGTATCCTCTACTTTCTGCTAATATCCATCTAACATCAGCAATGATGTCCCTGGTTCCACGCTCTCTTCTGTATTTGGCTTGAATTTCCAGTACTTTTCCTGTCCATGTACTTCTGCAGTCACTCTTGAATGATCTGTAGCAAAATTTTATTTGCATGAGATATTAATGATTTTGTTCAATAATTTCCACATTGAATTGTATCCCCTTTCTTGGGAATAGGCACAAATATGGATCTATTCCAGTCGTTTGGCCAGGTAGCTGTTTTCCAAATCTCTTGGCATACACAAGTGAGCACCTCCAGTACTGCATCTGTTTGTTGAAACATTTCAGTTGGTATTTCATTAATTCCTGGAGCTTTGTGTTTTGCCAGTTCCTTCAGGGAAACTTCTTCTTCCTTCATTACTATTGGCTCGTGATCATATGCAACTTTTAGAAATGGTTGATCATTCACCAATTCTTTTTTATAATGACTCAGTATATTCCTTCCTCCTTCTTTTGATATTTTCCTGGATTATTTAATATTTTCCCTGTAGAATTCTTTACTATTGCCACTCAAGGCTTGAATTTTTTTCTTCAATTCTTTAAGCTTGAGAAAAACAAAGCATGTTCTTTCTTCCCTTTTGTTTTTCTATCTTCAGCTCTTTGCACGTCATTATATTTTATTTTGTCTTCTCAAGCTGTCCTTTGAAATCTTCTGTTTAGTTCCTTAACTTCATCTTGTCTTCCTTTTACTTCAGCTGCTCGATATTCAAGGACAAGTTTCAAAGTCTCTTTTGACACGTAATTTGTTTTTTTCTTCTTTTTCCTGTCTTTTTAATAACCTTTTGCGTTTCTCGTGAGTGATATCTTTGATGTCATGCCACAAGTCCTCTGGTCTTCTATCATTAGTATCTAAAGCAACAAATCTGTTCTTGAGCTGGTCTCTAAACTCAGGTGGGATATACTCAAGGTCATACCCTGGCACTCAAATGCAATGCTTGTTCTAATTTTTTTTCAGTTTCTGCTCATTGGTCTGATCCACAATCAACACCTGTTCTTGTGTGACTTTTGATATTGAGGTTTTCCATTGTCTCTTTCCATAAATGTAGTTAATTTCATTCCTGTATGTTCAATATGGTGAATTCCATGTGCATAGTTGCCATTTATGGTGATGAAAAAAATGTATTTGCAATGAAAAGGTCGTTGGTCTGACAAATTTCTATCATGTGATCTCCAGCATTATTTCTGTCACCAAGGCCATATTTTCCAACTACTGAGCCTTCTTTGTTTCCAACTTTTGCATTCCTGTCACTAGTAATTATTAATACATCTTGATTGTGTGTTCAATCAATTTCAGACTGCAGAAACTGGCAAAAATCTTCCCTTTCTTCATTTGTGGCCTTAGTGGTAGGTTTGTTAATTTGAATAATAATCATATGAACTGACCTCCCTTGTAGGTGTATGGATATTATTCTATCACTAATAGCATTGTACTTCCAGAGATATTTTGAGATGTCTTTTTTGATGGTGAATGCAGCCCCATTTCTCTTTAAGTTGTCATTCCCAGCATAATAGACCATATGAATATCTGATTCAAAATGGCCCATACCAGTCCATTTTAACTCAATGATGCCTAGAATGTTAATGTTTATGTGCTCCATTTCCCTTTTGATGAGTTCTAATTTTCCTAGATTCATACTACATACATTCCATGTTCCAATTATTAATGGATGTTTACAGTTGTTCTCATTTGGTCATGCCATATCAGCAAATGGAGGTCCTTGGAGCTTCACTCCATTCCCATCATTAAGGTTAACTCTACTTTGAGGAGGCAACTCTTTGAGTGCCTTCCAATCTGGCAGTGTATTTGACAGCTCAGCTGCAACCTGTTCACCATGGGTGACCCTTCTGGTATTTGTAATACCAGTGGCGTATCTTTCATCATCATAGCAACATGCAAGCCCTCACAGCACAACAAAGTGATAGACAAGTGAGGTGCAAAATGTTGACAACTCATCTGGGTGAAAGATTTATCAGAGATCTTTGTATTATTTTTTTCTAAATGATACTTATCTAGAAATTTAAATCATTTCCAAGTAAAAATGAAATAAAGGATAAGCCTAAAAATATTGCTATTGCAACAATTTTGAGACCTATACTCTGCTACCAAGTAGGTAAATGCTAATTCAATTCAATTACATTGTTTAGACCTGTTGATGAAATTTTTTCATAAATATTTCACCCCAAGGTAATATTGATTCCTTATCATTGTTCTCCTTGTTTTCTTACTAACAAATATTATGAAGGGGATATTGCTAAAAGGAAAGACCACATTGAGCTGATAGATTGACTTGATAGATTTGCACTTCCTCAAAGCAGCCCAGAGGGACTGAAATGGGTAGATAGAATTACAAACCGTTTATACTCCAATTCCAGTGCTACATTTTAAGTGGAACTCACCTAGAAACAATATGCATTATGAATACTTATACCTGCCAACTCTCCAACAGTTACTTTATACCAAACTTTTTTCAGAACTTGCCTGAAAAAAAAAAAAAGAAACTTGGATAACTCTTTTTCCACTGTTGCTATTACAGAAATATAACAATGTTAGTACTATAAAATCAAATTCTGCTTACTTAGATAAGGGGACAAGGTAATACCATTTCATTTTTAAACAATTCTGCTTTCCATAGTATATTTTAAAATAGTGTCTCCCTTAAAAAGGAAAATACAATATATACATCTATGTAATCGTGAATAGAACTTTCTATTACAGACCTCCTATCTCAATTATTGTCAGTGAATGTGCACAGTCTAGATAACATATTTTAGCTTGGAAATAGAATGTGCCAGAGAAATATATTATACCTTAAGACTTTAATTTTTCCACAGTCTATTTATGATGGATACAACTATCCAATAAAATGAAAAGGAATAAGACTATAGAAAATAATCCTATCCCTTCTCACTGCCTGGTTTCCACCCCCATGATTCCCAGAGACGAGTTATAATTGCCCCCTGGGATAGAGAAAGAAGACATACAAAATCCAGCTCTGACTGTGTAAAAGACTGCTAATCACCAAGACAACAATAATCACAGGACTAAACTACAAAATGCAGAAGCCACACACATTATTCAACAGCCTAAAAATCAGCTCTGTGGGAGAAATTCTTTACCATTCCTTGAGCCTAACAGATACCAGGCTCTCTCTAAAGCTTTCTTGCAAATGCTTTAAAAAGAAAGGAAACACTGCTTTGCAAAGTCTTTTACTGCCTTAGAAGTCATTTTATTTTATTTTATTTTATTTTATTTTTTGTAGTACTTGGGAGTTGAAGACAGGGCCTTCCACATTCTTTTGCAAGTGCAATACCACTGGGCTGCACCCTCAGCCCATTTTTTACTTTTTATTTTGAGACAAGGTCTCACTATGTTGCACACACTGCCTCTGGCCTTGAACTTGAAGTCCTGCCTCCGCCTCCTGAGTCCCTGGGTTTACAGGCATATTAGAAGTCATTTTAAAGATCTAGTATTAATGCCAGGTTTTGGTATACATTTTTTATACAACAGCATATTATTTTACAAAAGTTGCAAACCTTGAGAAAATTTGAAAGAATAGTACAATGTACACCCGTATGCCCTTCACCAAGATTCACCAAATGCAGTTCATTTCCTCTCTCCCATTTCCCCCATATACATCTATTTTCTTCATTTCTTTTACCTTGTTTCTCCTTTCTTCTTTCTTCTTCTGAACCATTTGATAATTCGTCTCAGATATTATGACATTTCAATACTCATGTTTCAATATGTACCTTTTAAGAATAAAGACATCCTACATAATCACAATATTATTATTCATTTACGAACATTGATGCAATATGGTTGCTTAATATATGGTTCATTATTAAATTTCCTCAACTTCCTGCAAAATGCCCTGATATCTGGTTTTTCAGAATCCAGTTTCCAATGAAGGATCACATACTGCATGTCTCTTTTGTCTTCTATAGTCTAGAAACATTCCTAATTGTTTTCTATCATTTATATTTTGGTCTTTCAGGACAATGACATTTTTGAACAATCCAAGACAGTTGTTTTATAGCTTTGGCATACATTTGGGGGACAAAACCTGAGCCCTAAAGTAAATTAAAAATGGAACGAAATTTTAACTTTGTAGTTGTATTCAAAGCCCACCTTTTACTATGATTTGGAACAAATTTCCTAATCTCTGAGCCTTGATTATCTGATTTGTTAAATCGTAATAATGACCCCATTTTCCAAAGTGCTGTAGTTTGGATCTTAAATGTTCTTCAAAGACCCATGTGCTAAAGATTTGGTCCCCAGCCCATGGTGCTATTGAGAGGAGGCCGAACTTTTAATAGGTGGGACCTAGTGGGAGGAAATTAGATTATTGGAGGTGGCCCCTTGAAGACCATCCTCTTCCCTTCCTCTTTTTGCTTCCCAGCAACCATAAGGTGAGTAGCTTCCTCTGCCACATGCTTCCACCATGATGTTCTACCTTGCCACAAGCCCAAAGGCAATGGAGCCAAATGACCATGGACTAAAACTTCTGCAAACCTAAGTTAAAATAAACCTTTCTTCTCTATAGGTTGAATGTCTCAGGGATTTTGTCACAGTGATGGGAAACTTACTAATGCATAAAGCAGTTCTGAGGATTATAAGTTGGTACAATTTCTCCACAAAGCAATTTAACAAGTCTTATACATAGACTAGGGGTGTGGCTTAGTGGTATAGTGCTTACCTAGCATGTGCAAGGCCCTGGGTTTGACCCCCAGCACCATGAACAAGACAAAACCAAAAGCAAAAGAAAAAAAGAAAGAAAAAAAGTGTCTTAAACATGCTTGAATTCACAGACTCAGTAATTCTGCTTCTAGCAGTTTATCCTGAGGAAATTATCAGAGATATAAACAAAGATGTTTAGGCAGCGATGTTCATTACCAAGGGTGTCAGGGGAAAAGTTGAGTGAATTGTAGTACATCTTCCATCTCCTTCCTTATCAATCTCAGGTACCTTGTCTTCATCATTCATCGCCAACATTTATTAAAAGCTACTCTGTGCAAGCATGGTGCTGAGTTACTGATTGCTGTGGCAAGATTCAAAGTCATGCTTTGGAGGAACATTTGAGAAGTACGAATGGAAGATTTAATGAGTAATAGACACACGTCTATGTATATAATGTGATCCCCACTTTGTTTTATGTTTACAAAATTATATTTAGAGAAGAACCTAAAAAGAAATACAATAAAATTTTATACTGAGTCGTGGGATTTGGGGTAAATTTTGTTTATAAGAACAAAACCAAGAGACTTTGCATATAAATGTTGTGCTGGTAAGTGGAAAACCTTGTGTTTGTTGTTATTGTTGTTAAGCGCCATTGAGTTGGGTCTGACTCTTAGTGAGCCTCATAGGATTTTCAGTGATTGATTATTTTGGGATTGCTTTGGCAGGCATCAATTCAGTTCACAGTTGATTGCCAATAACTCATCATATGGACACTCTTAGATAAAGGAAGACTTGGAAATTTAGTTCCTAATGTATCTATGTTGTTAGGTGCTGTCAAGTTGAGTGAACTCATAGCGACCCTTATAGGGTTTTCAATGGCTGACTGTTTCGGGATTGCCTTGGGAGTGGGTTGCCATGTCCTTCTCCCATCTATAGGGGCTGGGATTTAGCTTAGTTGATAGAGTGCTGCTCTGTACTGTCTGAAACCTTGGGTTCAATCCCCCATACCACAAAAATGGGAGAAGGATGTGGCAGCCCACTCTTGAAGCAATCCTGAAATAATCAGCCACTGAAAACACTATGAATAAATATATATGGTCTCTATGAGTTGGACCAAACTCAACGACACCTAATAACAACAACAACATGGATCAACCACTTCCTGGCTATAACTCTTCATTAAAAAGGATGTATTTAATGGCTAGCTAGCTATTCCTGTCACATCATAAAATCTGTTTTTGTCTGATATTAATAGAATTACATAACATTTTTAAGGTAATACTTGCAACCCAAGTATCTTTCCCTAACATTTCATCTTCAATCTTTCTGAAGCATGTATTACTGATGAATGGCACAAACCTGAATATTATTTTATTTTTATTTTCACAATCTTTGATGCTTAACTGATAAATGTAATCAATTTATACTTACTGTGATTGCTGAGGCATCTGGAATTATTACTGCCATCTTATTTATGCCTTCTGTTTTGCCACTTTATTCTGTGCTGCTTTTATCTCCTTTACTGCTTTTTTTAGGAGTAAGTTTTTAAAATTCATTTTCTTTCCTCTTTTGTTATGATATTCATTCTATTTCTACTACTTCTATGGTTATGAAATGACTCAAAATAATATCATACGTGCACACTGAGCTTAAGGTGTAATTTTATTCAATATCTCAATTCCTCATGAAAAATGTAAGGAATTTAGAATACTCTAAGCCCAATTTGGTCATTTGCCGTCCTGCCAATTATTTATTTATAATTTATTTTGTCATATTTTAATTTTATTACCTACCCAAAATTAACATTCTTGATAGACTCAATATGTATTTAGATTCCACTTACTCTATTTATACCAGTTTGTCATTTTTTCTTATATCTAAGACCTTCATTTTGGGATCATTCTTCCTGAAAAATGTTATCATAGCAAATATTCAATTTTTCTTTATCTGGAACTATTTACTTTCCCCCACTCTTTTTTAGGAAAGTAGATCTATTTTGTTTATGTGTAAGTGAATAGCAAGTAGATTGTTTTGCACTAACTAAACCAGACAGTAATTATAAACACAGATTGGTTAAATTCTCTACACCCTACCAAAAGAAACAAGGTTCTTTCTTTTCCAAACATTATCATTTGTTTATTGAGCTTCTTTGGGGCTTGGTTTAATTTAAAACTATGTAAGCACACATCTGTCGCCCCCAAACAATGTCAGCCTTGTTAAGCCAAACCTTAATACTCATTATACGAAAATTTGCAAGTACCCTAACAGCAATTTTTAGAGTAGTCAGTTAGCAGACTGAGTATAGAAATTGGATTATTTTTGTTCCATTAGAGAAAAATCTCACTTTATAGTATAATCACACAGAAAGCAAATAGTCACCACCTCAGTAGTTTCGGATAATTAGTTACTTAAATTTCTTGAGGTGAATTCAGTGTACTTAGGCTAAGGAACATTACTGCTTATCATCTAAAATACCACAATACAATCTTGATTAACAGTGAAAGTATAAATATTGGAGTAAAGCATCATTTTAGAAATCATTAGGCTTTATCTGCATAGTATAACTGAGTTCCTCATTTAAGGAACTGTTTTATTTTTTAAAATGGAAGACGACTGTGATATTGTTTATATTAGCTCATGTCAGATATTGGATTTCAAAAAACTAACACAGTAGACACTATTAAAACATCATTATTAGAATTATCATGCTTGGGTAGTTTGAACTTGAATTAATTTCATGTATTTGCTGGGAGACAACAATAATAATAAATCCTATAGTCTGCATTTCTAAGCAGTGACCTAGAGTCCTGCAGAATTGACCTAATGAACCATCAAGATAATTGGATGAGTACCGTGGATGGAAATACTATAGGAAGGGGCAGAATCTGAAAAATGTTCGCATGGAAATTCGGGTATGCCAACCAGACTCCCTCAGGCAATCATTCTAAACAGAGCAATTTCTGCATCACTCATGCAATGCAATCCATCTAAGCCATTCTGAGGTCAGCAAATTCTGTGCTGTCTATATTCTTTTCTTTAGCCATGGTTACTTTCCCTCACTCTTAAAAGATAGTTCATCTGGGTATACAATTCTAGGTTGACAGTTACTTTGTTCCTACTTTACAGGTACAACTCACCATCTTCTGATTTTATATTGGCGGTTGATAAGTCTGTTGTCCATCCAATTTCTTTTCATTTGTTTGTAATCTTTTTCTTTCTAATTTCTTTTGAAATTTTATAGTGTTCTACAGCATAGTATTCTGCAATTTCATTATGATGCATCTAGAAGTATATGTTTTTTATTAATGTTCTCAGATCTCATAGTTCTTCAACTTGAAAATTCGTTTCTTTCAAAATTTCTAGAACATTTTCCACCATTATATATGTGCATAT
>VMDO01029617.1:0-22420 GCA_007922755.1 Pedetes capensis | reverse complement strand
AACAAAAATCCTTATGTCTGGGTCAGCACACAGCTTCACAATAAATGGAGAAAAGATTGAGGTTGTCCAAGATTTTGCTTTGCTTGGCTCTATAATCAACACCCATGGAAGCAGCAGTCAAGAAATCAAAAGATGCATTGCTCTAGGAAAAGCTGTGGCAAAAGATCTCTTTAGAGTATTGCAAAGCAAAGATGTCACACTGAAGACAAAGGTGTGTCTGACTCATGCCATGATATTTTCAGTGGCATCATATGGTTGTGAAACCTGGACATTGAACAAGAGAGACAGAAAAGGAATTGATGCTTTTGAATTGTGGTGCTGGAGACGTCTATTGAATATACCATGGACTGCCAAAAGAACCAACAAATCTGTCCTAGAAGAAGTGCAACCAGAGTGCTCCTTGGAAGCAAGAATGGCCAGACTGCGTCTTATATATTTCGGACATGTAGTCAGGGGAGATCATTCCCTGGAGAAGGACATCATGTTTGGGAGAGTGGCAGGTCAATGCAAAAGAGGAAAACCCTCCACCAGATGGATTGACACAGTGATTGCAACAATTGGCTTAAACACATATAAGGTCATTTGCCTGGCACAGAATCGGCAAGTGTTTCAATCTGCTGTACATATTGACTGGACTCGGACTCGACTCAACGTCACCTAACAACAACAACAACATACACTTATCATCCCCTGACATACTTTATACCTTTTAAAATAAAATATCTGTCTCCCTTCACATAAAGTCCATGAGGATAAAGTTCTTTGCTCTGTTTTTGACATACCTAAATACATAGATTTGTCCCTAACATATTGTTTTTATTAGGTGCCATGGAGTCAGGTCTATATATATAGAACGAAACATTCCCTGACACTATGCCATGCCCAGCATTATTTCAGTGCTTCTCTGCTATCCATAGAATTTTCAATGGCTGCTTGTTGTGGGATTGTTTTTGGGAATGAGGTGCTAGATCCTACTCCCTTGTATGCGGTGCTGGGGAATGAAGCAAGGGATTCAGGGAGCACATAGCAGCACTTTACCAACTGAGCTAAACTCTAGCTCCATATTAATTACTCAAAAATTGTTTGTTGAATGAACAAGTTGTTGAATTAAGTCTGAATTTCAAAGCCCATAATAAGAATTTCCAAACAATAGTCTAAATATAATTTTCCATTGTTCTAATGCATTTAGGTTATTTCCCTAATACAGGCAAGAATATCCTTCGAACATTAGTGTCAAAATAACAGTCTCAGTAGTTATATCCTCCTTGTAATATGTAATTGGAATATCTTTCCTAGAAATATTTAAATAGAAATTAGAAATTTTTCTACTTCACTTTAATTTTAGATATTGTTTTAAAAACATAAGCTGAATGGATAGATAGGAAATTTGAGTTTTACAAAGCAAATGCTTCTTCTGTATTTTAAAATGACATTTTATTTATTCCAAAACAGTTTTGTACATGTAATAATATTAATACTGAACTTTGAAAATTGTGGAATTAAATTGTGATCCTTCCTATAATTTTAAACTTTTCTTTCTATGCCTTTCTTTTTTCTTCTTTCCTTCTTTCCTTCTTTCTTTCCTCCCTTCCTTCTTCCTTCCTTCCTCCTCCTCCTTCTCTTCCTCCTTTTCCTCTTCTTCTTCCTCCTCCTCCTCCTCTTCTTCCTCCTCCTCCTCCTCTTCTTCTTTTTCCCCTCTCTCTCTTTTTTCGTTCTTTCTTTGTAGTACTAGGGGATTGAAACCAGGGCCTTGTGCATGTGCCACCACTGAGCTGTACCCTTAGTCCCATTTTTTCTTTTTTCTTTAGAGACAAGGTCTTGCAAAATTGTACAGACTACACCTGGCTTTGAAGTTGCAATCTTCTTATCCTCCTAACCTTCTGGGAGGACAGGCATGCAACATAGCACCCAGTTCTAATCCTATAATTTTAAAAGGAAAAAAAAAAAAAGCAACTTCCAGCCCCCACTCCAGCAGTGGCAGAAAGGCTGTGCTGAAAACAAATTGAAAATGGAGCCACTTAGAGACAGTTCATCACTAGTTCAATGGTCCAATACCAAGAACATAGATATTTGGTGCAGATGCCAATATTATGGCACCTCAACAGTCCAGCCCTGTTGCTTTCTGAATGGTTGTTGATGGCAGAAGCTAACATTTTCCATCTTCAGAATGTATTAATTTTATTATTGAACTAAAAATTACTTTAGAATTTAAACTATCTTTCAATTCCCTTTCATGTATCAAATGGAATTTATTTGATTTTGTTTTTTGCTTTGTCTTCCTAGGCTAAATGTGAACAGTCACTGTATGGTCACATGCATTCTATCAATGATGCCACCTTCACTCCTAGGGTGAGTTTGGTTCCCCAACAAATTCTTATAGTTCTTCATATCTGGAAATTTATTTTTATTAAATACATGTCTAAAGTAAAATATTAATTTAATTGGCTGAGGAAAAGAACAAACTTATGAATTAATTATAAACAATGGAATATTGTGTAGATAGTGGAGAGTTGCAGAATTTGAAAATTCAAATGTTCATATGCACATACACAGTAAGCAGTGGCAGGAGAGAGAAGGAATTCTACTGTGCTCAACTCCACTTGTTGTTGTTGTTGTTAGGTGTCGTCAAGTCGTGTCCGACTCATAGCGACCCTCATTGGGTTTTCAATGGCAGATTGTTTCGGGATTGCCTTGGGAGTGGGTTGCCACATCTTTCTCCCATTTTTGTGGTGCTGGGAATCGAACTCAGGACCTCAGAGACTACAGAGTGGCACTCTACCAACTGAGCTAACTCCCAGCCCCCAACTCCACTTACACAGAGTTTTTTGTTTGTTTTTGTTTTTTGTAGTACTTGTAATTGAACCCTCATGTATTGCACCACTAGGCTTCACCCCCCATACCAAACCCCCTTTTTTATTTTGAGTCAGGGTCTTGCTAAGTTACACAGGCTGCTTATGGCCTTGAATTCACTATCCTCCTGCTTCTGCTTCCTGACTCACTGGGATTACAGGCATGCGCCACTGTGCCCAGCCTTATTTAAACACATTTTTTTTTTGTCTAATTTGGTCTTCAAAAAAGTAAATATGATATAGACTGCATTAACTTTCAATGCATAATCATAAAGTAATAAACATGCTTGAAAAAAGACCTGAAGAATAAAATCAGTTAAAGAAACAAGAATTTTCTTCAGTTTACAATATGTAAACTGATAAAGTATTTTATGTGCAACTTGGAAGATCCAGCTATGAAACTGTTCAACATGGCTTGGAGTTGCTAATTTAATTGAAGATGTCTTTAAAAGGGCCCAAATAATAATCATGGAAAAGTGATTTAAGTTTGCACCTTCTCCATTGAAAGCTATTTGATTGGCTAGACAACCTCTCAAGTTCCTCAAAGTCTATAATTTAATATCTAACATTTTAATTTATTTTTAAGTTCCAATACAGTGAGGATCTTAATTCCATATGTTTCTTCTTCCCCAATTAGCTAAAAAATAAGTTTGATAGATTACTTACATCTAACTTCAAAATGACAGTGTAGTCAAAATTCTGTTGCTATCATTCTATTATTATTCTTTCAGAAAGAGGAAAATGCTCACTAGAAATTGTATCTACCGAGGGAATATTGATAATTTTAGCTGAAATCATGCTGGTGTCATTATCAGTCTTGAAAATTTTAATCATGGGCTCAACCACAATTATATTTTAACAGATTTGCCTTTTTAAGGAACATTTAATTTAATTGGCTGTAAGTGAGCCAATTAGTTGAAAAATATTATATGATGGATTGGTTCTAGATACCAAGAAAAATTTATTTCTAGCAGAGTATAGAAACATTTAAGCATCATGGATTCATACGAAGTTGGATGTTTATGCTAAAACTCTATTAAGTTCTTCTCAAGCTTTAGGAAAATTAAATTGAAACTGAAATGAAGTAAACTAATATTTTGTAAGTCAGGCATTCTATTTTGGTAAGCAATGTGATAGCTGAAAAACACACACCAGTCAACATTCTAAATAGTAAAATTAATAAATATGGAAATACCCAAATTAGATTTATAGAATGAACAATTAAGGGAGATCCACATAATTATACATATTTCAAGGGGCAAGAGGATGAATATGAGGTCCAGGTGTCCAATGCCAAAGTGAGTAATCTGTTTTTGCTTATAGACTTTGTTCATACCAAAAGGACTGCCACAACTCTTCCAAATCAACATCTCACAGCCACACTGAAAATTTCCATTAATTTAGCTCTTCTTTGATCAACTATTTACTAAGTATTAAGAAAATAACAGGGCTTGCTGGTACACACCTGTAATCCCAGCAACTTGGGAGGCAGAGGCAGGAGGATCACAATTTTGTGACCAGAGGCAGTTTTATAACTTAGTGAGACTTTGTCTCAAAAAATAAAAAAATGGGCTGGGGGTACAGCTCAGTGGTCCAGCACTTGCAAAGCATGCAAGCGCAAGGCCCAGGGTTCAGCCCCCAGTACCACAAAAAAGAAAAAAAAAAGGAAAGAAAATGATGTTGTGTTATGACTGACATTCTTGAGTGAAATATTTGGTCACTTGTATCAATTGTCTTGAAGGTATGTCTCATGTTACATTCCTGCTATGGGGGCTGGGATTTAGCTCAGTTGGTAGAGTGCTGTGCTGTAGTCTCTGAGGTCCGGAGTTCAATTCCCAGCACCGCAAAAATGGGAGAAGGACCTGGCAATCCACTCCCAAGGCAATCCCGAAACAGTCAGCCATTGAAAACCCTATGAGGGTCGCTATGAGTCGGATACTGACTCAACGGCACCTAACAAAAACAACAAGGAATATTAAGGGTTGGGAAGCAGCAGTGACTGCAGAACACAGCTACATGACATTGTGACACAGTTCACATAAAAACAGTGCATGTGTAGCAGAAAAATATTAATTAGTTAGTATTAGCCTTGCTAATTGTTTGATGGCTCTAGAGAGAGGCCTTGTTGTTGTTGTGTGCCGTCGAGTCATGTCCTACTCATAGCGACCCTCATAGGGTTTTCAATGGCAGATTGTTTTGGGATTGCCTTGGGAGTGGGTTGCCATGTCCTTTTCCCATTTTTACAGTTCTGGGAATCAAACTCGGGACCTCAGAGACTGCAGAGCAGTGCTCTACCACCTGAGCTAAATCCCAGCCCAGAGAGAGGCCTTAATGTTATATTATTAACTGGAATTGCATTTAGCTATTTGCATGGAAACTTTTTGAGGAAAATTCACCAATTTGGTATCTGTAAGTAGAAATCACAAATGTAAAATTCAGTGTTGTCAATCTTACAATCAAGATTCACAGAAGTATATACAATATGACATAGCTATGTATGGCCCTGAAAAATTATGTAAGTTGAATTTTTATTTAGATGTTTGTAGGAATAGAGTGTTGGTGTCTTTATTTCTGACCAATTTCTCTATTGAAAGTTGATATTTATTTTAAAACTATCTTTAAATAACCTATAATGAAACATTTAAAGGAACCATGAAATACGTTTATTTGTTTTTACTAAGCCTTTCTTATAAATCAAAACAAAAAATCAGAAAGCAAGATAGTAGTCATTGCTAGAAAAATATAATAGACACAGGAAATTTAATGCTAATAAAAGACAAGAAGCAAAACAACTATGGAATACATAGATTCAGGCATATCCTGTATACATAGCAGGAAAATAAGCAGAGTGTCACTATCAGAAGGAATTTCGTCTGACTTCCATTTTCCAGGAAGCTGACCCACAATCTGAGTGGGAGGGGGATTCCATCAGGCCCTCCAGAAGTTCTTCATGGACTTCTTTCTAATCTTCATTTTATTTTTATTTGGCATTTTATCTCATCTTGAAATTAGTCATATAAACAATTATTACTTATTTGATATACCAATATGTTTTATTATGTCTTTGCCTACAATTGACTTTTTCCTCTGTCTTAGGGGGTTTCATTTTCTTCTTCCTGAAGAATATTGTCCGGTAGTTCTTTCAGGGAGAGTGTATAGCTAGTAAACTTTTTAGTCTTTATATTCCTAATAATGTCATTATTTTCTTTTCATTCTGATATTCCATTTTTCTCCTGGCAGTATTATTACAGATGAATCTCTACTATTACAGATGAATCTCTACTCTTAGTCAAGTCATTGATCTTTTGTAGGTAATCTGATCTTCCTAGTTCACTTTACTATATGATGTCATATACAGTGTCTCTATGATGTGACTACATGAAAACTTGTTTCCTTTGTTTCTTTTTCAGTTGATGTGTTTTCTTAATGTGAGTACCTTTGCCCTCCTACAATTCTTGAAAAATGTCAACCACTATTTATTTAAAGTGTTTTCTTTTCAATTCCTTTTAGTGTCTCCTTTAGAAACTTCTTTTATATGCTTATTGAAAAATCTTTATTCAATTCTCCAAGTTCTTTAATCTTTTTTCTGTGTATTTCCTATGCTTTAGTTCTGTATCTCACATTCTGACAAATTTCTCCAGAACTGTTTTATAATTCACCAAATCTTTCATTGGCTTACTTCAGTTTACTTGTAAACTTTTTATTGAGTTTTTATATTTCAACTACTATATTTTTCATATAATCTCTATTGGATTATTTTCAAAATTTTCTGTCCTTGTTTCACTGTGTCTTATTTGATTTTAGGTAATACATTAATTTTTTAAAAAATTTTTAACTTGTAATTTCTGCACATTTTCAGTAGTAGGGCTATCTATGGATTATCTGATACTTCCATGTTGCCCATACATGTCCCATAACATTTTCTCCTCACTCATTCCAGTGTGAACTGCAAGTCAAGTCCATTGAAACTGCTCTTGATTTCTGTATTGTTATATTCAAAAGCTAATCTGCCATTATTACCTGACTTTACTTTCCACCATCACTTAGAACAATCTTCTCTCTTCTGTCCTGAGAAGTGAAATATCCACAATCACTTCTTCTCAGTCTACTGTGCTGCTCTGTTACTTGATTACTAAATAATAAACTATATCAAGAATCAGTGTTAAATCATTTCCTCTAGCACATTCTCTACTTAATTCATCTCATTCAACTGGTGACATTTAATTTTATCTACATGCTAATGTTTTCCAAGTAAATTTCACTCTGATTCACCATTTGCTATTTTCTATTTCAGTCTAATATCTATAATATATCTTATTTCAATATATTAAAAATGAAACTCTTGCTTTTCTTTCATCCCAGCTGATTCTTTTCTCCATCTTATCAGCTTAGTAAAATATTGTGTTCATCATGATGCAGAAGCAGGAATATGAGTCACAGTTAGCAAATGTCTTGGGGCTTTCTGTCTGTTTACATTTTTCAGAAAATTTTCTACACTGGAATTCAATGAAAATAAATGGAAAAGGATGCTTTCAGTTTTGTTTTATTTAATATCTCCAGCATCAAGCATAGATTATTTTACATATTTAATATTCTAACAGTTCAATGAGTGAATAAATGAATGCAGAGTTCTGAACAAATAAAAGCACAAGGCATTCATTACTGCATTGTATCACTGTATCTTATTTATTTCAACTTTTATTCTTCCAAATTCTGTAGATGCTGAGATAATAACATTTAATTTGTAGGCTAAATTAGCTATTTCTTAGAAACCTTCTGACATCACAGTGTCCTGTGATTTTGAACCATGGAAATTTTTCCCAATTCCAATTATATTTGTTTCCCCCTAGAACATTTTAGAGTCTAGCTTTGCCAGTCATAAGATATACCTGTTCAACATAATATAAAAACATAAACTGTAGTACATATTATATATTTAATTAAATTTATTTATTTATTCATTCATTTATTTATTTTGCAGTACTAGGGTTAGAGTCCAGGACCTGGCACATACTTTGCAAGTGCTCTTGCACTGAGCTACACCTCCAGATCCCTTTATATAATTTTTTTATATCTTGAGACAGGGTAAATTATACAGGCTGCCTCTGGCCTTGAACTTGGGATTCTCTTCCCTCTGTCATATGAGTCGCTGGGGTTATAGGTGAGTACCACTGAGTCCAGCCAATTTTACACTTCAATTTTAAAAAATACAATTCTAAAAATTTTAAATAAACGATGTAACTGTATTAAACTTGACCTAAATCCTACTAAAAATGGTTATAAATTTCATTAGGAGTATTTTATCTATTTCATGTCAAGGTATTTTATGTAATTATTAAATAGTTAAGAGTTTTCAATTTAATTTGAGACAGTTTAATTATTTTCCCTAAATTCCCAGTATGTAGACATAAATGCATTAATTTGCATTATCTTTTCTTTAAGTGACTTATGAACAAAGACCTATTATTCTCCATTTTAGCAAAGGAAGCTGAAGCTCTTATTTCAGGTGTTTATTTATTTATTCATTTATTCTTTTTTGTTGTTATTCAAACTCAAACAGAAAGTACTTAGTTTCAATTTCTGGCCTTTTTATATGAAAAATGCAACCTATTTAGGTCATGTAGCCATTGATCCTCTGAAGGACAAATGATGTCAGGCAGTATTTATACACCACAAAGATTTCAATTTTGTTTACTCTTCAGCAATCCAACTTGATGTCAGCTACCATTTAGCTGGGCCAATAATATTGATATTTGATGTCAGTTCTTATTCATTACTGCACCTAGATGATGCATAAGCCAAAACTTTTAGATCTGTGCTAAAAAACATTGCTGTAGGTTCTGTTCATCTAGGGAAATTAAGGACAACAGAACAGAAAATTTAGAGTCATGGAACATGCTATTTTTATATAATATTTGAGTTATTTCAATGTTCCTCCATATTCAAAAATTAATTTTATATCATTTAAGTCTATCTCAGACATTCTTAAACTAAATCATTTACAAAATAATGTTTTTGCCCCAATTATTTGTTAAGAAAATGAGAAACTTTTAAAAAGAAAAAGCAAAAGAAGAGTTTATATAACCACACATTAAAAAATTAATTAGAAAAGTATTTAAAAATGAATAAATTGATAGACATCTTCTCTTTTTCTATTTTGCTTTGTTCTACGAAATTTAATACCATAAATGACCAAAGTAATAAATAGTACATTTAGGTTTATATCACACCACTCCAAAATTTTAAATTTCAAAAGCTCCTACAGTCAAAATAAATAAATAAATAAAAACAGCTACTATAGTCAGATAAAGGTGATTTCATACATTTTGTCATTTTCTTGGTGGGTACATGCAATTTAGAAGTAAAAAAATTATGTCATATTTCTTGATGCCTGCTCTTTGACTATAAAGTTAATAATTTGTTTTCTATTTCTATATCCTTTGGATGACTTAAAATTTTTAGCATATATGAAGAAAGTCCATTAATGAAGTTTCTATTTAACAATCCTTAACTAAGCTCCTACTGGTACACTGCTCTCAATACTGAGGGTTTGGCAACAAATACGAAGACCTGTCTTTGTGGGCCTTATATCCTAGTAAGAACCAGAGAGAGTAAGGAAGTAAACAAATGAATTAGTCTTGCTAGGCAGCATTTATTCTTGAAAATATTCATTTGTTTACCTACTTACTCTCTCTGGTTCTTATTAGGATGTAAGGCCCATAAAGACAGGACTTGGTATGTGTTGCCTGACCCTCAGTATTGAGAGCAGTGTATCAGTAGGAGTTTAGTTGTTGTTAGGTGCGTCAAGTCGGTGTCCGACTCATAGCGACCCTCTGTACAACAGGGGAAGCACTATTGTCAGTGCTTCTCTGCTGTTCATAGAGTTTTCATTGGCAGATTGATTTTTGGGAGGGGGTTGCCAGATCCTTCTCCCAAGCCTACAGCATCTGGTGTTCCCAGGCAGTCTCCCATCCAGGTACTAACCAGGCCTGACCCTGCTTAGCTTCCGAGATCTGACGGGATCGGACGCCACAGGGCTACCGCTACAGGCTAGGAGTTTAGTAAGATCTGTTAAATATACATTTCGTTAATGGACTGGTGTCCAATCCCATCAACTCTCAGAAGCTAAGCATAGTCGGCCTGATAGGACTTGGATGGGTGACTACCTAGCAAGACCAGGTGCTGTAGTCTTGGAAGAAGGAACTGGCAGCCCATGCCCAAAAACTATTGAAAACCCTATGAATAGCAAAGAAGCATTGATATAGTGCCAGGCATGGCACAGTGTTGGGAAATATTTTATCTGTTGTACGTAGGGTCACCATGAGTCAGACCCAACTCAATGGCACCTAACTACAACAACATCAAGAATAAATCAGAGTTTAAAAAAAAACTAATGAAGTGAGAGTTCAGACTTACAATGGAATAGTAAGAGAAGGACTCTGAGACAATGGCATGTAAGGAAACAGTGCAAAGTTCGGAAGAGAGACAACTTAAGTTGAAGCAAAACAAAGGCCAAATTCTTGACATGGTAATATTATGATGTGATGGAGGAATAGCAAGATCAGGACACATGAAGTGGACTGGGATTAGATTAAGCACACAGCATATCTTGAATATAAAAGATAACTGGTAACTTAGGGTCTTATTGGTTAAATGTGGTATGGTTGAGTCCCTTTTAGAATGATCTCATCACATTATGTGAGGCTTTCAAAATGTTTATTTATACAAAGGTGCCCTGGCTATGAGAGGTGTAATAGATTTTTTTTTGTGAAATCCCTTAACTTTTTTTTTAACTTCATAGGCCTCAACATAATTCTTCTAACAGAAACTAATCAATAAATATTCATCAACTAGGAAATTTCAGAAAGTCACTGCAGGTCAGAACTCAGAAGATATTTAAAGGAGGACATAGTTAGGACAATGTTTGCTGAGACATGGTTAAATTTATTTTCTGTTGTTGATTTTAATATTTATTTTAAATTTTCATGTATTTTTTAATCTCTTCATGATTGGTTTGAGCATAGAGCTGCCAAAAATAGTTCAAAATATGTTTATTTTTGTAAATTATAGCACTGCTCAGAATTAATGGCAGTGCTCAGAATATTTGGCCATTTAGGCAAATCGTCTTCTAACACAATAAAATCTCAGTTAAACAGGTTTTACATTACAAAAAATGTTATCAACAATATCAAAATGTCAATATAAAATTATACATTTTTCTCATTATGATTGTGGTCAGTCTTGCATGTCACTTTAAATGTGTGAAAAACTATATGTATGATAAACAGCATGAATTTTTAAGAGATTACCTAACATAAGCATAATGCCTAATGCATCATACATTGTCCCTGAATCCATAATTAGAGCAAAAAGAATTATCATACAATTTTACTCATAAACATAATTACAAGAAAATCTGATTATCTCATTTAATGTAATTTTCCACACTTAATTATGTATTTTCAAATGAATGTGACCTGATGAATTCACACTTTAATAAGTGACTTCTAGTTAACATGGCACACTACAGGCAGAACAAGAGAGTCTGCCCTTCCTCTAGAAATGATTTAATTTGTTTAAGCAGAGTGACCCTGCAGAGAAAATGTTTTAAAAGTTACATCTCCCAGCACAATGGGTTGAAACTTCCTAGAGCAGCTTTCACAATGGTCTTAGTCCCTTGTGTCAATCATCACCATGTTCCTGCCTTCCACCCTTTCCTCCTCACACACACACCTGCCCCATTTCAACAGCTTTGTCAACAAACTCAGTAGTTTTCTAAACTACTGTATACTGGTTGCATTTAGAAACCTAAATTTATTGTATTTCTCCTGAGATATTTAAGTGTGCTTGTTCATTTTTTTCTTCTTTTTTTAAGAACTAGCAAATATTCCCTGACTTGCTACTTGGATGAGAGTGAAGAAGTGACTTTGTGTCTGATTTAAATACCTCATTGCCTCTAGATCTTTTGCTCCAGCTAAGCTGGAAAAAATTAGAACCACAAAGAATCTGAAATATATACCCTGTTTCTTTTGGATAGGGCTTGATATTAGAATTAGCCAAATACATTCAAAATTTTCTCTTAAACTGAGATATATTTTTCTTAAAAATACTTTTCAGTTTATATGTTGAAATGTAAACTATGAAAGAAACCAAGTCAGTAAACTGTAGATTGCTTCCCCATCATGTTATGTTTTGTACACCTAAAATGGAAAATGGTAAAACAAACGTTTGTGCCTTTGTAAGATTGTAACTTTGTTTTCCTCAAAAAGGATTTTATGGATACAATTCCATCAAAGAAAAATGATTATTTCACTAGTGTAAAAGGCCTAATTTCTAAAAAATTAGAAGTAGCAAATGGAAGTACAGCCCCATAAAGCATAGTTCATAGTTCTTAGAAAGACTGTGGATTTTAGTTAAATATATATAGCTTTACCTTCAAATCTATTTTTTATAAGTAAACTATAGATTTTAGAATATTTTATTCAATTAATTCAATACAGCAATGGCCAGATGTAGAGTGTGGTCATACACATGAACTTCACTAATGTAAATATTATAATGAATTATCACCTTTATGTATATAGTAGTACAATAAATTTATGTCAGTGTACTTATGTACATATTAAGAGAAAATAAATTCATTGCAAGTTACCCCAGCAACATTATTACAATGAATACTATATTAATCAATAATAATTGGCCACTTTTGGCAAATAGAGTAACACCTTAGGTTACCATTGCAATAAATAAAATATATCTAATAGAATTTGTATGGATCCACATGTAATATATTCTACAATGATCAAATAGCAAAAGGACATCTCTATCAAGGAAAAGAATTAACACTGCTCCCATCTTTGCTAGATAATTTGCCTTATTTCTCCATGAAGTGTAAAACTACCTATGTTTTTAAGAAGCTGTATATAAGCACTTAAAGTATTATTTTGAAATTACTAGAATATGTTATCTGTGTTTCCATAGGAAGTGATCTGTAAAAGTTTGTGGAATTAAATGAAGGGCATAAAAAAATCACATCTTTTTTCCAATCAGGAAAGAAATAGATTTGGCAGGAATTTTGTTGCTTACAGCTAAGTCAGTTGCTAAAGTGAAGATCTACAGTAGGCACTTAGAAACATCTCTTGCTAAAAAGCGTAGACTCCTCACTGGGACCTATGAGGTAACTAAAAGTGAACAAGGACACTTATCACTAGCCTAACTCCATTTTGTTCCTCTCTGGCTTGATTTTACCTCTTAATATTTCATCTTGAGTCACCTCTTCTGCAGTCACCTTGGATTCCAGGGAGAACAGGACTGGTTGATAAACACCTCTTTGACAAGGCACAGAAACTATCTTCAAGCAATGGTCAGCCTCAAAGTGGTAGGCAGATTAGCTTAGGCATTAACAGGTGATGTGGAGGAAAAGGGGACTGAAAATGGCTCCTGCCTTTTCGCCATGATGAAGTCACTTGCATTTCTGAAGAAATTGGAAGGATATTTTCAGATAGGTCCTCCACCCCATCTAAGCCATTGAACCATTTACAAAATAAAGGCTCTGTGCCCACATCACACTAGGCTTCCTTCCTTTTCTTTCCTTTCCACTTGATTTTCTCTTCTTTCTCTAGCCATCATGTGCATACCTCTCCTTTCTCTTGGGCCTGCCATCTTCTATGTCTATCTAAGGTAATTTTTTCCTCTGAAAGGCTGCTTAATTCTCCTGTTCTCTGGCTTCTTTACCTTCCGCTGAGAACAGAAACTTCCTTTTGCAGAGAGTGCAAGTTTTTCCAATTACCTTTTCAGGTTTTCCTACTGTCTCTAGGTGCTTCAGTTTTCCCTGTAATTATTCCTAAGAGTACTATCTATAATAAGCCTATTCTGTATTATAACTTTTGAGTCAAGTATAAATTATTTTATATCCGGTTACAAAGACCAGGACTTTGCTGTCAGATTCCTGGACCCATGCTGTGGACCTGTGTTTCTTTGCTCCCTGTGAATCTCTGGTAACAGGATAGCCCATCCCTAAAATGAGAACTATTATCTATGATGGCAAAGCTACATCCTGGAACAGTAATGATCATCTCGTAGAACCAGATTGCTCTCCTCAAGGGATGATAGTAATAAAAACTTCTTGGGACCACTTTGAAGAACCAGAACTAAGATAAAGATCAACCAAACACATTCTGACCGGACTACTTAATTATGCGCACCTCTTACCCCTAGCTTAATTCATTCTCTGTTTAAGCCTATGCTGCCCCCTACCCTTATTCTTCCTCTATTTAAGCCTAATGCTAATACTAACACTCTGAAGATTGACTTGGGGTCATTATACCCCTTTACCTGTCACTCTTCCCAATGTGCACAGAGATTAAATCTCCTTTCTCTGCTCTTGACCAGTACTCATCTCTTTAATTGGTATATTAGGGATCAGTGGCTGAGCCTTGCCTGTTGGGACTCCTGGAGCTGAGGCTTTACTTCAAAGTTCAGGTAATGGATCCAATATTCTAAGTTCCTCTTTGACCTCTAGTCCCTATAACAGAAGTCTAATGCTCTTCTAATTGTCATTCCCTGCCTTCTTCCCTTCATTACTTTGAGAATATAAAAGAGCTGACTTCCTCCCTTGATAAAGGACAACAGATTAATGAATTTAAGTGCCTGCATCATTAAAATTGTCAACCCTGGCATACTATTTCAAGTGCAGTATCAACTGTGGCTAGCTTTTACTCTTCAGGGGGTCTAGTGATCTGCAGTTTCTTATGTAAATTTATGCAAAAAAGCTGTTCCAACAATATCACATGCTATTTATTTCAAACTCCAAGAGGAATGCTGCATTCCTTGCTTTGTTGGAAAGAGCAAAAGTGAGAGTGAACTGAATTATAGATTAATAAACAGAATATTGGTCCATCCTGGAATGAAGAAAGAAAGCATGGGAAGAAAGGATAATGACTAATTTCAAGTGTGATGAATCAAAGATTCATCTACATCTATTTTATGTTATCTATAAATCTTTCTAAAATATAAAGTTATGGGACAATTCATGAGATTTTGCCTAGGAAGCTTACAAATTAGCTTCCCCAAGATGATTCCACTGCTCCTTGATGTCTAAAACTATATCTTATCCTTTCCCATATTTCATCTCCACTGTCGTTTCCCTCACTACACTATAACCTGGCACTAGACCTTTCTTACAAAGAATTCTTGGGTGGTCAATACTTAATGAGTGACTAATCATTTTATCAAACCCTTTTTAAAAAAAAATAGTTTCATCATGTTCTAAAACTATGCACAAATTTCTGTGGTCAGCTCATCATAACAGAAAAAAAAATCTACCAGTGTTGCAACAGAAACAGAATATGCTAGAATAAAAGGATTAGGTTAGAACAGCTTGATTAAATGGATCACAGAGTTGCAGAAATTAAGCAATTGGCAAAATGGTAATTAAAAGCATTTGAAGGTTCCCTAAATCTCAACCGGGATCACCATCATCACAAATTGTTTTAGGAAGATGATTAGTGCAAATTTCATTCAAATGTAAATATAGCATAAGTATTTTACACCATAAATATAAATGTAGATACAGCATAAGTGCTTTATTTAAAGAGAGTTATTTAGAAGAAAATAAGTTAATGAGCAGAGGCAAAAATCTCTCAAGTTATCATTTCAAGAAAATATATGCTGTGTATATAGTATCTCTGCTTGTAGAGTCTCGTCTAGTCTTCTATCATTTGTGTCTAATGCATTAAATCTGTTCTTAGGGTGGACTTTTACTCAGGTGGGATATAATCAAGGTGGTACCTTGGCTCTCTTACACTTGTTCTAATTTTCTTCAGTTTCAGTTTGAACTTGTATATGAGAAGTAGTGGTCTGATCCACAATCAGCAATGGCCTTCTGATACTTTATATGGAGCTTTTCCATGATTTCTTTCCACACATGTTATCAATTTGGTTCCTGTATGTTCCATCTGGTGAAGTCCATGTGTATAGTCAACATTTATATTGGTGAAAAAATGTATTTGGTATGGAAATGTCATTGGTCTCACAAAAGTCTATCATGCAAATTCCAGCATTGTTTCTGTCACCAAGGCCATATTTTCAACTAGTGAGCCTTCTTCTTTGTTTATAACCTTTTCATTTCACTCACCAGTAATTATTAGTATGTCTTGATTGTATGTTTGATCTGTTTTAGATTGTAGAAGCTAGTAGAAATATTCCCTATTTTCATTTGTGGCCTTAGTGGTGGGTGCATAAATCTGAATAATGGTCTTATTAACTGGCCTTCTTTGTAGGTTTATGGACATTATTCTATTACTGACAGCATTGTATTTCAGGATAAATCTTAAAATGTCTTTTTTGAGGATAAACACAACCTCATTTCCCTTTAGTTTGTCATTCCCTACATAGTAGACCATGTGATTATCTGACTCACAATGGCTCATGCCAGTACATTTTAGTTCACTGAAGCCTAGAATGTCAATGTTTATGCACTCCATTTCTCTTTTAATGACTTTTAATTTTCCTAGATTCATACTACATACATTCCATGTTTCTGCTCATTTTGGGTCATGCCACATCACCAAATGGAGATCCCTGGGGCTTTATTCCATTTCTGTAATCAAGGTAGACTCTGCTTTGAGGAGGCAACTCTTCCCCAGTAGTCTTTTGAGTGACTTCCAACCTGAGGATATCATTTTCTGGCAGTATATCTGGCAGTGTTTCTTTGTTGTTCATAGGGTTTTCAATGGCTCATTATTTCAGGAATGGTTTTCCAGGTCCTACTCTATAGCAAAAGGTTATTAAAAAGACAGGAAAAAAAAAAAAGACCAAATTACATGCTAAAAGAGACTCTGAAACTTGCCCTTGAGTGTCCAGCCACTAAAGTAAAAAGAAGACATCATAAAGTTAAGGAACTAAACAGAGGATTTCAAGTCAGCTTGAGAAGACAAAAACAAATATTGTAATGACATATACAAAGAGCCAGAGGCAGAAAACCAAGAGGGAAGAGCATGTTCCATGTTTATCAAGCTTAAGGAAGTGAAGAAAAAATTCAAGCTTCAAGTGGAAATAGTGAATGATTCTACAGGGAGAATATTAAACAATGCGGGCAACATCAAAAGAAGATGGAAGGAATACACAGAGTCACTGTACAAAAACGAATTGGGAGATGACCACCCATTTCAAGAGGTTGCATATGAAGAAGAACCAATAGTATTGAAGGACAAAGTGGAAGCTGCCTTGAAGGAATTGGTGAAACACAATGCTCCAGGAATTGGTGGAATACCAATAGAGATGTTTCAACAAACAGATGCAGCATTGAAGGTGCTAACATGTTTATGCCAACAGACTTGGAAAACAGCTAGCTGGACAACTGACTGGAAGAGATCCGTATTTGTGCCTATTCCCAAAAAAGGGGATCCACCTGTATGTGGAAAGTATCAAACAATATCAATAATATCATACACAAGTAAAATTTTACTACAGATCATTCAAAAATGACTGAGCAGTATATAGATAGGGAACTGCTAGAAAATGAAACTGGATTTAGAAGAGAGCAAGGAAGCAAGCACATCATTGCTGATGTCAGGTGGATATTAGCCGAAAGCAGAGAATATCAGGAAGATGTCTATCTATATTTTATTGACTATGCAAAGGCATTTGACTGTGTGGATCATAAGAAATTATGGATAACACTTTGAAAAATGGGAATACCAGAGCATTTAATTGTACATATGAGGAATCGGTACATGGACCAAGAGACAGTTTTTTGAATAGAACCAGAAAACACTGCCTAATTTAAAGTAGAGAAAGGTGTGCATCAGGGTGTGCATATCTCTTCAATTTATATGTTGAGCAAATTATCCTAGAAGCTGGACTTTATGAGGAAGAATGTGGCATCAGGATTGGAGGAAGAACCATTAATTACCTGCATTAAGCAGATGACACAACTCTGCTTGCTGAACGTGAAGAGGATTTAAAACATTTATTGATGAACATCCAAGAACATAGTCTTCAGTATGGATTGTGACTAAACATCAACAAAACAAAAATCCTTACTGGATCAGTATGCAACTGGGTCAGTATGCAACTTCACAGTAAATGGAGAAAAAATTGAGGCTGTCCATGATTTTGCTTTACTTAGTTCCATAATCAATACCTGTGGAAGCAGTTGTCAAGAAATCAAAAGACCCATTGCTTTGGAAAAAAAACATGGGAAAGGATCTCTTCAGAGTATTGAAAAGTAAAGATGTCATATTGAAGAAGAAGGTGTGCCTGACTCATGCCATCGTATTTTCAGTCACATCATATAATTTTGAAAGCTGGACATTGAACAAGGGAGACATGAGAAGAATTGATGCTATTGAATTATGGTGCTGGAGGCATCTATTAAATATACCATGGACTGCCAAAAGAATGAACAGATCTGTCCTAGAAGAAGTGCAACCACAGTGTTCCTTGGAAGCAAGGATGGCTAGACTTCATCTTATGTACTTTGGACGTGTAGTCAGGAGGGACCAATCCTTGTATAAAACATCATGTTTGGGAGAGTAGCAGGTCAATGAAAAAAAAGGAAAACCCTCCACCAGATGGATTGGCACAGTGCCTGCAACAATGGGCTTAAACAAAAATAAGATCATGTGCCTGGCAGAGAATTGGGGAATGTTTTCTTTCATTCCATTCTACATAGGGCAGTTATGAGTTGGACTGGACTCTATATCACCTAACAACAACAACTTGTAGTCTGTGTTTGCGAGTTATCTAGTTGAATGGCCACATTAATTGTATACATGTGTGATATTATGATTGATTCAAGGTTGGATTGGAGAGTCATTAGCATAATTTGGTTAAATATTGCATTTCTTGGTTTAGCGGAAGTGGCAAAACCCAAAACAAAACATAACAAAACATAACAAAACATAACAAACAAACAAACAAACAAACAAAAAACCCATGAAACTCTAAGCTCTACCCAGTCTTTGGTCTGGTTATGTTCATTCATGATCCTCACCTCTGTCCTTCTACCCAGTACCTCTTATTTTCTCCTGAACTGCTATTTGTTCCAAGATAGCTTTGTCCAAGTTAATCAACACACACCAAAATTGAAATAAAAAGCTCTGAATAAAGATCATCCATCTGGTTTACTTACTAATTTATCTCTAACTTTCTATTTGTTTATCTAATGAATTTGAAGTCAATAACACTGAATTTGCCTGAAGCCATAGCACTGTGGCATCTGATCCCCTCAGATCTCGGAAGCTAAGCAGGGTCAGTCCTGATTATTACTTGGATGGGAGACCACCTGGGAACACCAGGAGCTGTAGGCTTGGGAGGCAGACCTGGCAACCCACTCCCAAAAAGCAATCAGCCAGAAAACCCTATGAACAGCAGAGAAGCACTGACAATAGTGTTTCACCTGCTGTACACAGGGTGGCTATGAATCGGATATTGACTCCACAGCACCTAACAACAACAACAACAACACTGAGTTTCAGATCCCAGCTACCTCTTATCAGGTATGTGAATTAGAAACAGCCACAATTTTCTCATGTGTTAAATTGAGATGTTACCCAATACCTCATAAATTTATCAACATAAACTTGTCAGATGTTAGATATTTTTGTATTCCCATAAGTATTGATCAGCTTTGTTGTGGGATGCTCTCAAGATACGTACAAACCGTTGGATGCTTACAAGTCTACTTTTAATATTTCTTACATGAAACTGGAGCAGTGGCCAGTCAAGTGTTAATTATTTCTGCACTACTAAAGTGAGACCCATCTTTATGATTTACTCTACCCAATGACCTAAAATCTTAAAATTCTTCAGTCTGATTTCTGGGAATGGTCACGTTCCTAGCCTTGTGCCTTTCTCTGTTTTCTGTAATCATTTTAGGTGGTTCTCTCCAGGTAGTTTCCGTGCATGCCTATGCCAATTAATATTCAGCTAAATATGGAGTAGATTGCTGTACAGATCTCTGGGGTTCTCTGTGCAACCCTACACCTCCTGTACTCTGTCTCATAAGCCTGAGCTGCTCAGGCCTCCATAGACTCTCAGCTTCATCTCCTCAGTCTAGGGAGCAGGCTGTGCTTTGTCTCTGTTCCTTTTCCCTGTACTGTGGGCTGAAAGCTTTCAAGGCAGTTGTTGTTGTTGTTGTTAGGTGCCATCGAGTCGGTATCCGACTCATAGCAACCCTCATAGGGTTTTCAATGGCTGATTATTTCGGGATTGCCTTGGGAGTGGATTGCCAGGCCCTTCTCCCATTTTTGTGGTGCTGGGAATTGAACTCGGGACCTCAGAGACTGCAGCGCAGCGCTCTACCAACTGAGCTAAATCCCAGCCCTTCAAGGCAGTAAGTCACAACAATCTTCTATGGCTCACCAAATTAATTTCCTGTCCTTGGTGATTATTATTCTTTGTTTTCTGATGTGCAGTGTCTTATAAACCATTGTTTCCTCTATTCTGTCCATTTCTTTTTGGTTGTTTCAGGCAGGAAGGTATACCTGGTTCCTGTTACTCCATTGTGACTGGCAGTGGAATTCTCTTTAGCATTTATTTTTCAGTGTCAACAGATCTACTAGAAGATGCATGATTAAAATGATAGTATTCTTTTTAAAATTTACAGTTAGCTCTCCCAGCTTTGGATCTTGAGTTGAGGCCAGGTTGGGCTACATAGTGAGTCTCAAACAAGCAAACCAAAAAAGAAGAAAGGAAGGAAGGAAGAAAGGAAGGAAGGAAGGAAGGAAGGAAGGAAGGAAGGAAGGAAGGAAAAAGAAAAAGAAAAAAAAGATAAAGGTCTCACAGTGTGTTTACAAAAAACTTGAATTATAGTCCTGATTTGACACTGAATTTCCCATGAGGAATAAAACAAGTCCCAAGTCATGTATATAACTCTCAAATCTTCATTGTCTAATCTATGGAAGACTTTGATCAGTATATACCTTTATATTCTACTTCAGAAATGTAGCACTAATCATTAATCTTTTCTTTAGAAATTGAAATGGGGTACATAATATTAATGTATCACTTAGAAGGCTTTTTAAGGGAAGAAGTATTTCATTTCAACATCTAGTCTTTCTGGCCAGGCATGGTGACACACACCTATAATCCCAACTCTTGGGAGATTAAAGCAGGACAACCCTGAGTCCAAGGCCAACCTAGGCTATATAATGAGTGAGTTCAAGAACAGCCTAGACTCCATACACACTGTGTCAAAAATAAACAAGTTGTGTTTTCCTGTTTTAAAAAATATCTGGACTTTCTAAAATCTGAAAGTCTTTTTGACTCAATACTTACTAGTAGACCCAAAAATAACTTGAAATCTTTCTTTTGACATACATTAGCAATATAAAACTCAAAAATTTAATACTACTCTTTCTTCAGATATTGAGCATGAATCTTTTGTTTTTACTTGATATCTCTTTGGTTTATTCCTTCACATATCAGAAATCCTACTGCCATACTTTGACAATGCAGTATGCTCCTATGTAAACATATCATAAAAGCTTGCTGCAATGTAACAAGCCCCATTAGAAGAAAACACTAAAGGCCTACAAGGCAAGGATTTCATACCTGAATATCGGGCATAATGCCAATAATGACACTGAATATGAAGTAAACTCATATGAGAGTCAGAAAATTTATCTGTAGTGGTTTTAGAAGAGGATCATTGCCAAAGGCAGAATGCATTAATTTCAAAAGCCAAGCAAGGAATTTCCATTTCTCCTTCAATGAGATGTTAGTTGTAAAAATTATCTTTAAAACAGAAAGGCTCTTAGTGGAAACTTGTTTCTCTTTCTCCTCTTTACCTTCAAAAATCCAATACTTTTGCACTGTATTTGGCATACAGGGAATTGGACTAATCTACCCTCATTTCTCCTAAAACAGTGTCTTCAATTTATTTAGTATCTGCACAATGAAAAGCGTTTTGCTAGTTGTTGTGGAAGATTCAAACAAGCAAAGAATTTAGTCCCTTTTCCTTGATGCACCACAATGTACGTAAGAAATCAAAATCCATACACTAAGTGGCTAATGATTTGTGTAACAGATTATAACCCATAGAGATGGATTAAGTGAGATAATATAAATGAATCACTTTGAACTTATATAAAATTGACTATGTGATTATATAGTTGTGTTGTGTGCTTTAGCTGCTAGGTAGTAATATTTGAAATTTTCCAACCCCTGTAGTCATTGGCATGATTGGTGATAGAATATTTATTAGTGCTCAACAGATTAATAGGGAAGGTGTACATACCGAAAACAGCAATAGTAACCACTTCTTTCCAGTGTGTTACATTTCCTATTTGTTTAGCCATGAGCTCCTTGAGCATTCCAACCTTTTAACTTCATTTTCTATTCTATTCCATAATTTTTTCCACTTATATGTGCCATTATGTTACTGAGGAAATGATGTAATGAGCTATTGCTTAATGCTGCATAGGCCTATCCTAAAAGACATGCTAATATATCAGTACTAAAAATGTTTGAAATACTAATTTTCCTCCCAATGAGCCTAAACATTTTATTATAGTTATACCTTAATACCAAGCTGCAGGTCATTACCTTCATATATTGAAAGCAGC
>VMDO01029616.1:0-22289 GCA_007922755.1 Pedetes capensis | reverse complement strand
CGGATACCCGAGACCAGGCACGCGCCTCCGCCAGCTGGTGTCTGGCACCTCGGACTTTCCAAGTCCCCTGAAGGTGCTGCGGGTGCCCCCCAGGAGTTGACCCTTTGTTCCTCCAGATGGTGACGGGGTGTCCGAGGCCCCCACCGTGAAGGGCACATGCTCCGCCATGGAGCTAGTCGTTGTAGCTGCCTGCTCTGTCTCGTCCTTTTTATGAATGTGTTGAGCACTGTCCTCGGAGACAGAATCCTCAGCGCATACCCCGCCCTTAAGGAGCCGCCAGCCTAGCCAGAGAGGCGTAAAAATAGCCCAGCTGGAGGAAGTGAAATAGACAGGTCCCAGAGAACCAAGGCACAGAAACCCTGCAAGCTGGGCAGTCTGGAGGGGCTTCTATGAGGAGGTGACATTTGAGCTGAGGCTCAGAAGAACAATGGGAAAGCCCCAGCCATTGGTACCACCGCACATGCAAACCATGGAGGGAGGCACTAGTTTGGAGCCTTGGAGAAGGAGAAAGACCACAGCAGGGAGATGTGCTGGGAATCAAGGTCAGCAAGGTGGGCCCACGGCCAGAACATGCAGACAGGGCTTGGATCTTCTTCTAAGTGCAGTACAAAGCCATTAGAGGGGCTTAAGCAAGGGACTGTCAAGATCTGATTTATGTGTTTAAAAGCTTGCTGGCAAAAGAGCCATAGTGTGACAAGAAGGGGTGACTGGGGACACGGGACCTTGGACCTCACCCTGGAGCCCCTCCTAGAAAATTCCCCTAGAACCAGGGCAGTCACCTCAGGGCATGATTTAGCCAGGACACCGGTGGACAGCAGCCACCCAATGCCAGCCCCCTTCTGACCGTCCCCAGCCCCTGGGCAGTGACCTCACGCAGGTTGGAATGTCCCCGAGTCAGGCTGGCTCCACTGCCCCAGGGGGCCAGAGATGTTGCCAAGCCGGTGTTGCCATGGGGCAGCAGGGGTGCAGGAGGGCCTCTGCCTGGGCTTTGACGCAGAGTTGGCATTGACAAGACCTGTTGGGGATAGCGATGTCTGGGAGTTCGCTTGAGGTCTCTTCCCTGTGTTAACGGGAGTGGACTCAGGTCAGACGCCATATTGTCCTCCCGCGCCCTCCCCTGCCATTCCGGATGGGTCCTGAGAGGCAAAAGAGAAGAGACGCTCCCGCTATCCATGCTTAGAGAATGTCCCCAGAGCCTGTCTCAGCTGGGCCGCCATCCCGCAGAGAGGGCCACTGCTGAGACAGTGACAACCCAGACCAGTCAGTTTCCCACTAAACGTGGACTCCACGTGGACACTCGGAGCCACACGAAGGGAAAGAGGAAGACAGACCGTTCACCTGGGCCTCAGTTTCCTTTCCTTCCATGCAAGCATTTGATGTGTATGCATGGGGGGGGACGGGTAGTCCTGTGTTACGTGAATGTCATGTGGTCACCTGTGTCCCGGCAGAGAAAAGCCAGCTCTCCTCAAGGTTAGAGGCTGGGCACATGGGCCCCAAGTGGGAGTTCTGGAGCCAGGGAGGTCTCCTAGCCAGCCCCAGCCCTGGGGTGCTCTGCGATGTGGCATGGGGAGAACAGGAGTGCTGATGTCCCGGATGGAAGGAGAGGTGGAGCAAGGGATGTGTCCTGGGCCCTCCACAGTAGGTGGCCTGAGGAAAGCTCTCTGTACGTGGCACCTATTGCCGTGGTTAGAAATATCATGGTGATTGTTAGCTATGCTTACAATGGACAGAAGTCTCCCGTGTTCCTAGGAAGACTTCATGACTTGCTCCAGTCTCAGATTCTGCCCCAAATCCCCAAAGTTGGGGCCTTACCGCTTCCTATGAGGATACAGTAACCAGCGTGTCCGCCTCTGCCCAGGACTTCCCTGATGTTATCACTGAGACTCTCCTATGCCAGGAGACCCCTTGATCCCAGGCAAACCAAGACAGCTGATCACACTATCAAAGTCTCCTTGGGAGACAGACTCGTTCCAAAGTGGCTGGAAGGGGTACGTATGACAAGCTATGCCATGCGCTGGCCAGCTGGGGCCAACGCCTGGTACCCAGGAGAGGCTAGGGCCCCCTGAGGGCCGAGGGCCACCCAGTAGAGGAATATTGTTGTGCCTGCAGGGAGAGCCAGCCACGTGGGCGGTGGCAGGATCTGCACCAAGCTGAGGACAGGGCACTGGGGGTGGAGGCTCCTCGGAACAATGGCTGGATTATTCCCACCAAGTAATTGATCTGCCTGGCACCGACCCAAACTGCCAGAAAGAGGCCCAGGATAGAGACACATTGTGAATCATGGGGCACAGGCCACGTGAGGAGGACAAAGCTGCCGACAGATGGACTAGAATGTGTCCTCCCTCCCACCTGACACCCTCGCCTGACCAGGTCCCCCCATCCTCAGACCCTGACAGAGCCCCCCAGCTGCCCCGAGCCTGGGAGAGCTTTGCCTCTGTCTTCTGCAAAGACAAGTTGGCTTCCAGGCCTGCTGTGGCCTGGTGCCGTGGTGGGGCCTGAAGGCCAGGGAGAATGTCTTAGTACTGCCTACCACCAGGCAAGGTGGCGCACGCTTATAATCCCAGTGGCTTGGGGGTCGGAGGCAGGAGGATTGCAAGTTCGAGACCTGAGGCAGTCTGCATAATTTGGAGAGACCCTGTCTCAAAAAAAAGCAAAAAAATGGGTTGGGGGTACAGCTCAGTGGTCCAGCACTTGCAGAGCATGCAAGCTTGAGGCCGTGGGTTCAACCCCCAGTACCACAAAAAAAAAAAAAAAAGTACAGCCTACAGATCCAGCTGGATCAATGCAGAGACTGGCCCCAGGGCACGTGCTGTCTTTCTGGGTGAGAAGGATATCACCTTCCATGTTGGGCTGTGACAAGGTCCTTGGCACATGCAAGATCTGAACGGGTGGGCAAGATGGGACTTCTGTACCTTCTGTTCAGAAGCTGTTAAATGGAAAGGTAGTGAGTGCTGTGGTTGAGGGACCCCCTGACCCATTTCCGGCTTCTCCTGGTTGTCGTGCCGGCAGCTCCCATGGTTACTCATGTTCCCAAAGTGCCTGAGACTGCTGATGCCATGTCATTTGCCATGACCCTGAGACATAAGTACTATTATATCTCATGTAACAGTTGAGTAAACTGAGGCTTGGGGAGGTTAAGTGAATTCCTAGAGGTTTTATAGCTTGTACAGCCAGAATGGTATCTGAACCGAGGTCCCTCTGACTTGGAAGACATGACCACTAAGGTCACTCGCCCTTATTGAGATGCGTCGCCAGGGTCCAGCTGAGCACATTTTCCTGCAAGAGGAGGCGTCCCAAGTCTGGGCTTGGTGGTGCGCCCGTTCGTTTTACAAGTTGTAGCCCAGCACCTGTCTGCCGGGAGTGTTCTGTTTACACGTTCTAACTCTGGGGCAGCTGGTCATTCACGGATATCACCGTTGTAAAAAGCAGTCAGTTGAGCCTGATTGTGCCCTTCTAGCTCTGCAGGGCATAAAAAACCTTGCTGGAACCGCATAGAGTCCGACCTCCGTACCGCCTTTGCTAAGGCAGGTACCTCTTCCTGCCCCTGCAATCACCCCGCGATGGCATCTCACATACCCCTCCCTCTGCTCCGACGCCTCCTCCCCGCCTCGCCTCCCCACCCTAAGTAACCAGATAAGATCTCTCGCTGTGTAACTGCAGTCATGACACTTGCCACATCTGCTCTGCCTTATCGTCAGCTGAGCATTGCTCTCACCGAGGCTGCATCGTGACCATCTGGCTCCTCAAAGGTCTTTGCCCACACTGGTGTCAGAGTAATAATTCAATTCTTGGCCCTGAACCAGCCCAGAATTCCCCACTGGCCTCTCCTATGGGAGTGGTGTGGGAGCCATTGGCTCATTCAGTGGACATTTATTGAACGTGACTATGTGCCAGGTGGACAGCGGGGCCAGGCAGGGCCGTCTCTGCCCTCACACTGGCTGTGTGCATGTAGATAGGCTATGATGGGGAAGGGCAGGGGGCTGCAGAAGCTCCAAGCAGAGCCCCGGCTTGCTCTCTGGGGATGTGGGCCTTCCTGCAGGGGACACAGAGCAAGACCTGGAGGGAGGAGGCAACAGCACAGTGTTAGGACGGAGGTTTCAGTGGGGCAGGAGCATTGGAGAGCCCTAGCTTCCCTCCCCACCATGGAAATGGACAGCTGGAGACCCACATAGTGGTCTTTAGTCTGGCACAGCTTCCATGACACCCAGGGGGGTATCTGGTGCAAATGGCACATTCGTGTCTTATTATGGCACATTCATGTTTTATTTGCACAAAGGGGATGGGAGCTTTGGGTTCAGAATTAGATGTGAGTTTGAGCCCCAGTGCATCCAATTACTGGCTACATGACCTTGTTGTTAGGTGCCACTGAGTCATGTCGGACTCATAGCGACCCTTATAGGGTTTTCAACGGCTGATTGTTTCGGGATTGCCTTAGAAGTAGATTGCCATGTCCTTCTCCAGTTTTTGTGGTTCTGGGAATCGAACTCGGGACCTCAGAGACTACAGTGGTGCTCTACCAACTGAGCTAAATCCCAGCCCACAAGACCTTGGACGAGCTAATTCTCCTTTCTAAGACTCGGTTTCCTTCTCTACAAAATGCGAACCATGACGTCATTCTATCCCACCACTAGCTGCACGGTCATCATCCCTCTTCTTTCATCTGCTCCATTCACAAGAGAGCGCGCTTGTTTCATAGCCAGAAGCCAGCTGGCGCACAGCAGGGCCAGGACCATGACAATGACCAGGTCGCAGCCATGCCGGTGAAATTTTCCCCGTGTGCTTTCCTCTCCATGCATAGAATACAGGTCACTCTGCCCCTTTCTCCCTACCAGTGATGTCACTAACCTCCTCCTAATGGGGCTGGGGGCCTCGTGTCCATCCTTCCCACCCCAGACCCGTTCTTCGGCGAGCGCTATATCCACATCCTGGGCCGGCGGAAGCTCTACCACGTGGTCAAATACACGGGCGGCTCTGCAGAGCTGCTGTTCTTCGTGGAAGGCCTCCAATTCCCCGACGAGAGCTTCTCGGGCCTGGTCCACATCCATGTCAGCCTGCTGGAGTATATGGCCGAGGTGAGGGCTCCCCAGGGGTCAGGGTGGGGCTCCTAGTAGAGAGCCACTTCCAGGAGCCCACAGTATGGGCCACTCCCCTCAAGGTGCCACTGCGGGTGCATGCTTGGGAACTTTGAAAGGGCAAGTGTGGGCGAGGGCTAAGAGAAGAGTCCCAGCAGCCAATCACCTGGATTTAAAACCTGGCTCCACTCCTGGCTAACCAGGTGACTTAACGATTCTGCGACCCAGTTCCCCCCCCTGTAAAGTAAGGATTATAGTAGCATCTACCCCCAGGGCCATTGTAAGGCAGAAATAAATTGGTGCTTGTAGAAGTCCTTGGCATAGGGCCTGACATACAGTAAGTGCTCAATGAATGTAGGATTGTAATCAGTTTCACCTACCCTGATAGGCAGGCGTAGAAAGCACCCCGATGTGGCTTTCTCATGCTCCCCTTCTCTCCCACGCATACAGTAAGTGCTCAATAAATGCAGGATTGTAATCAGTTTCACCTACTGTGATAGGCAGGAGTAGAAAGCACCCCGATGCGGCTTCCTCATGCTCCCCTTCTCTCCCACCCATACAGTAAGTGCTCAATGAATGCAGGATTATAATCAGTTTCACCTACCATGATAGACAGGAGTAGAGAGCACCCCGATGCGGCTTCCTCATGCTCCCCTTCTCTCCCACGCCCAGGAGATTCCCCTGACACCCATCTTCACGGACACCGTGGTATTCCGGATCGCGCCGTGGATCATGACCCCCAGCATCCTGCCTCCCATATCGGTGTTTGTGTGCTGGTAAGGGATGGCCACGGCCCAGAGAGGCAGCATGGCAGAGTGGCCAAGGGCTGGGCTTCCGGGTTAGACAGATGTGAGTTTGGTTCCTGGTTCCCTTTAACAGCTGTGTGACCTGGAGCAACTCACTTGGCCTCTCTGCGCCTCAGTCGCTCTGAAATGCACATACTCCAGGTTGACTGTGAGGGTTAAATGAGATGAAGCAGGTAGAACATGTGCCCAGCACTTATCCTGGCACGGGGTGTGTGTTTCAAGAGTAACCCCTCTCCTTCCTTTTCTCATTCTTTGACCTGCCCCGTGCAGCTGGAGCCTCCTAGGTGATTGTACTCAGCTCATCTTCCCCACTTGTGAAGCAAATTTTTATTGAGTGCCTATGTGCCAGGTTGGGCTGGGATTTAGCTCAGTTGGTAGAGCGCTGCGCTGCAGTCTCTAAGGTCCCGAGTTCAATTCCCAGCACCGCAAAAATGGGAGAAGGACCTGGCAATCCACTCCCAAGGCAATCCCGGAACAGTCAGCCATTGAAAACCCTATGAGGGTCACTATGAGTTGGATACCACCTCGACGGCACCTAACAACAACAACAATGTGCCAGGTTAGCTGTGGCAAGAAGGGAAGTAAGAGAAAGAGGTGCCTCTGTGTAGAGTCCCTGGCCTTCGTGCCAGGCCTAGCCCTTTTTTTAAAAAAAAAGTATATCTCTTTGGGGAAGGTGGGGCAGGTGGAGGCAAGAGTTCCCTTCCTCATTTTATTTGTTCATGACCTCTGCAAATACTGCTTCAGTGGGTGGGTTTCCTTAGCCCTTGACTCCAGCGGCCTCTACGAAGACTACGAAAGTGACTGTGGGAACCTCATCTGCCCTCATCTGCCCAAGTTGCCAGCTGCTGTCACTACCTGAGAGGGCAGCCCTTGTCCCTCCTCACCCTCTGTCCCGCCCTCCTCTTCCCAACACCTCAGCATGAAGGACAATTACCTGTTCCTGAAGGAGGTGAAGAACCTGGTGGAGAAAACCAACTGCGAACTGAAGGTCTGTTTCCAGTACCTGAACCGCGGCGACCGCTGGATCCAGGTGAGGGGCTGAGCCTGGGCTGGAAAGGACAGGGCCCCAGGGCAGGGGAGAGGATTCGGCTTAGTGTAAACACCTGGCACCATTGGTTCACACCTGCGCGTGTGCACAGAGACACAAATGGATGAGGCAGCCATTACAGCGTGGCATTTGGCTGCCGCAAGAGACTGAAACAACCTAAGTGTCCATCTGTCGGGGCTTTGCAACAGCTTTGCCACAGCTGCAAAGAATGAGGCCAGCCTATGCCTACGGACACAGACATCGCTTCAAGTTGTGTAGCTCGAAGGAAAAATATACCCAGGATGTTTCTAAAAAGGGGGTCGATGTTGCTAAGAAATATACTTGCGATGTACAGAGCCCATCCGTGGGAAGATGTCCTGCCGTTATTTGCTTGTGGGGAGGAGACCTGGGGACCAGGGACAACAGAGATGTACTTTCACTCCATATTCATATGTGCTTTTTAATTTAATTTAATTTAATTTTTTTAAAGGAAGAGTCTCTCCATGTAGCCCAGGAGGGCCTGGAATTCATGATCCTCCTGCCTCAGCCTCCCCAGTACTGGGGTGCCAGTCACACCACTATACCCAGCTCGTCTGTGCATTTCAAGTTGTTGGCCCAAGTGAACAAATTACCAGATTGCTTCCAAGCCCTCCCCACACCCCCAGGCATCCCCTGGGCTCGGCTGACAGCTCTCCTTGGTGTCCCCACAGGATGAAATTGAATTCGGCTACATCGAGGCCCCCCACAAAGGCTTCCCCGTGGTGCTGGACTCCCCCCGAGATGGGAAACTGAAGGATTTCCCCATTAAGCAGCTCCTGGTGAGATGCCAAGGGCCACCTGGGGGTGACACTGGGGACTCTCACAGGAGAGCGTGGACACCCCTGACCAGCCAGTCTGTCGCCCAGGGCCTCTGTTTCTGCGAGCTCCTGTCCTGCGCTGATAGTTGATGTGTTGCCTCGTGGGAAACAGGAACCATGGGAGAAAGGGAAAGACCCAGGTCAGGGGCCCTGGCCCCCACTGCTGCCCACCCCTCTAGCACACAACAAAATAGGTTTCAAAGTGGCAGGGTGTAGTCATGCCATTGTCAAAATCATGACTCCAGCTTCACAGCCCACCAGGACTTCGAGGCCATGGTTTTCAGGGCACGTGGGTTTTATTGAAACTAGTGGTCTCCAGCCTCTGGCACCAGGAACCAGCTTAGTGGAAGCCAATCTTTCCAACTTCTCCAAATTTTCCTGGTGTGACAGGAGGCGGAGCTTGGGAGCAGGTGTAACTACAGAGGCAGCTTAGCTCCGCCCTCCCACCTTTCACCTTCCTAACAGGCCATGGGCTGGCACTGCTCGGTGGCCCAGTCGGGAACCCTTGATTTAAAGCAATCTGAATCCTCCAGTGCCAGAGACTATTGTCACTCCCCTTGTGTGCCTTCAACCACTGCACGTGGGGGAGGAGGGACATCAGTCCAGCTTTTGTCATCACCCTTCACTCTGAACAGGCAGGTGGAGGCCTACGTAGGGCGTGATGCAGAGACAGGGAAGGTCAGGGTCTCTCAAAGTCACACGCAGGAGACCCTGCCCATTAGGTGTCAGGGCTGCCGCGAGGCAACCTTGCGCCAGGTTCACACCTGCTTCAACAGAACATTGACTCACTCAGTCCTCTCATCTCAGGGTGAGGTCACAGCCAGCAGCGTGAGCCCAGCTCCAGCATAACAGAGGGACTTGGGCACCAGTCTCACCATGGAAAGGGAACTTTGGGCCAGCCACTTAACATCCATGAGCCTTAGTTTGTTGTGGTTGTTGGGTGCCATCAAGTCGGTATCCAACTCATAGCGACCTTATGTACAACAGGCGAAAGACTATTGTCAGTGCTTCTCTGCTGTTCCTTGGGTTTTCAATGGTGGATTGATTTTTGGGAGTGGGTTTCCGGGTCCTTCTCCCAAGCCTACAGCACCTGGTGTTCCCAGGCAGTCTCCTATCCAAGGACTAACCAGGCCCGACCCTGCTTAGCTTCCAAGATCTGACGGGATTGGATGCCACAGGGCTATGGCTGCAGGCAAGCCTTAGTTTACTCATCTGTAAAATGAGGAGAGAAGTAGTGTTGGTCTCACAGGATTGTTGGGGAGATTGAAAACGTGGCTGTGTGGGGCATCAGTGCTGTGCCTGATACAAAGGCTGTTATTGTTAAAGGTTCCATTGCGCAGCCTCAGACACTGTCCTCTGTGGGCTCACTGTCCGCTTCCCCCAGCACCTCGAGGGGGTGAAGTCAGACTGCCTACCTGCAGGGCTGCCGCAGGCACAAGCGCCGAGGCCTCCAGTCCTGCCTTTGCTCTTCCACGGGCCGCCACCTGCCTTCAGTGTTCTAGGCTGGCCTGGGTCCAAGGCCCAGCTGCATTGTCCCAGCCTGGCTTTGTGCTGCGTGCCCGCCCACCTGTGCAGGCAATGCTGTAAAGCCCCAGCTGCCAGCCTCCGGCCACCTCCAGCCAGCTCGCACAGTGTCAGCTGGGGCCCCTGGGAGAGAAAGTGCTAAGCTACTGCCATCTGCCCCACCACACACCACCGTCCCCTGAGCCTCTCAGCTGGGCCAGGACAAGCCACATCTTCCCATTGCACGGTGGTGGTTGTTTTTTTAACAGGGATTTTTATCAGGCCTTCTTAGTCCCAGCCCCAGCATTAGCTCCCTGATAAGATTCCTATGTTTTCACCCAAAAGCCATGACAGGAACTTTAAAATTCAGGGGGTCTGTGAGGTTCTATTTTCTTGTGTGGCAGCTCCAGGTTCCCAGAGTTCTATACTAAGAAAGATGCCTCGGCAGTTTTGGGGCTCAGTGGGCAAGTACAGTTGGTGGGATGGGGTGGGGTGGGGTACACAGGACATGTGCCATTCCCGCATGTATCGGTCAGCTATCGCTAGGTAAGGCCGCAGTGACAAAAGAGCCCCAAATCTCACTGACTGCCAATGACAAGGGTTTCCTTGCTCACATCGGGTGTTGCCTACGGATTGGTCATCTGCACCTCTCCTTCCTCATTCTAGAGCCTCAGTTTAGAGCTGCAGCCCAGGCTGAGAAATGCCATTCTCCTAGCACAGGAAGAAGAGAAAGGAAGCGGGAGAGATATGCCAGGGCTCATACAGCTTCTCCTCTAACCGGCCTGTATCCCCTCTGCTCATATCTCATTGGCCAAAGCGAGTCATGTGATTCCAACACTGGCTGGGGAAGCACATTCCTTTCACAGAGGATGCCAGAAGTCACAAGCAGTAGGACAGGGTGCAAAATTCACTTACTGGAAAGGAGTGGCAAATCCCTGCGGATAATAATCCAGTCTACCACCCGACTTCAGGTCACCTAATTGGGCCCCTCTTTTAAAGATGGGGAAACTGAGAATCAGAGAAATTCAGAACTTAGCAGGAGCTCAGATAGCCCACATGAGGATTGGCCTTGAAGTCAGCACTTCACGTCTGTGCTCTGGAAAGAGGCCCAGGCAGAGATCTAGATATACACGTGCACATAATCACGCACACACACGCACACACACACACACACACACACACACACATACACACCCCCGTACCTCGCTGCATCAGTGTGCTTGCAGACTCGGCCAAACCACCCGTGGCACAGGAGTGTCATAAAAGGGTGGCTGCTTGGGGCTGAGGGGTCCTGGCTGCGGGAGATTAATAGCAGTATGTGTCTCTGCTCAGGGCCCAGATTTCGGCTACGTGACCCGGGAGCCCTTCTTTGAGCCTGTCACCAGCCTTGATTCCTTTGGGAACCTGGAGGTCAGCCCCCCAGTGACCGTGAATGGCAAGACATACCCCCTTGGCCGGATCCTCATTGGGAGCAGCTTTCCTCTGTAAGAGACACTAGGGTGGAAGTGGGGGTGGGGGGCTCAGGAGAGTGATCAGTTTGGGGGAGGGTTGGGGGCTGGGTTACTCATGCCCCGGGGTGAGTGACTGGGAGAATTACCCTCTGCCATGACTTTCTGTTAATATGCAGATACTCTTGAGAAGAAAACCAAGTTAGTCTTTATATCTTAGTATAAATTAGTATCAAAGATTAACCAAATAAATAATTCTCTTCCCCTAATAGGAGGGTGTATAATGGGATTATAAGCCAAATAGAGAAAGGGTGGAGGAGTCAAGGGAAGGGACACCGACAGAGGGTGGATGGGGGTACAACAGTGAAGCCTCAGGGCTGCCCATGCGTGACAGAAGTATGAGAAGACCCAGCCCTGCCCCAGAAGCCTGAGTCCCTGGCTCCTTGGCCTGTCCACAATCCACCCCGCTCCCTGCCCAGTTAACCAACAGCCAGTGAAAAGGCAGAGTTTCCCTTGGAGAGAGAGGGGGTCACCTTCGGTGCTCACTTCACAAAAGGGCTGCCAGGAACTTGTGCATATGGCATCAGCTGGGATTTGGGCACCAAGTCCCTCTGAGCCCCACGGGCTGCTCTACCTTTGGGGGACATAGGCAGTGACCATCTGCCCACCTCTTCTTCTCCCTCTACTCAATGGTCAATCGTTCATTCAGCAACTATTCCCTGAGCCCCAACTAAATGCCTAGCCCTGTCCCTGCCTGCAGGGAGATGGTGGAAGTCACAGACATACAGACAGGCCCTGATGAAACAGAGGGACATACAGCAATGGTGGCAATAGGCAGGAGTCAGAGCAGCCTAAGAAAGGACCCCTTAGGAATTCAGGGCACTTCTTAGAAGACTTACTCTATACCAGGCACTGCTCTAGGCTCTGGGGATATGGCAGTGACCAGCACACAGAGTCCCAGCTCCCAGAGAGTTTTCAGTAGGATAAAGAGAGTGCAGCAAATAAACACGTAGAGGAGTAATCCTGGATGCTGATGAGCGCAATGAAAATAAAATGGAGTCAAACCAATGGCACTTTGGTTCCTGTAGATATGGAGCAGTGACTCTGGAGTTAAGGCATGGGCATTAAGAGGAGGCAGCCATGGGAAGATTGGAGGGAAAGACATTCCAAACAGCAGGAACAGCAAGGGCAAAAGCCCAGAGGTAGTGATGAGCATGGCAGGTGCTGAAGCAAAGAGAACTAGGAGGAAGGGTGGCAGGTGAGGTAGGAGGGCCAGGCAGGGGCTGGATCAGAGGGGGATTTGTCAGCTATTGTAAGGACCTCGGGTTGTAAGGATAATTGGGAGATTGAAGGTCTGGGGGAGTCCAGAAGTCACGAAGGGCTTCTGGGAGGAGGTGTCTCTTAGACTGATTAAAAAGTAAAGTGAGCAGAAGTTAGTGTAGAAAAGATGCAGTGGGCTAGCGGGGATTCTGAAGAGGTTCCCTTGATCCCTCCAGCCATCCAGGCAGGACTGCTAAGCACAGAGGCTGGCCTCCCATGCTCACCCACAGGCTCAGGGGACTAAAGGTGGAGCTCCACCCCCTTCGTGCAGGTGTAGCTGTGGCCAGGGCACCCTCTTTCCCCAGAGCTCAATTGCCTTCCTGCCTCTGCCAAGGTCTCAGCCCTGCACCCCAGGCTCCCACCTGTGACTGTGCTCATGCCACATGGGTCCAGCCTGGGTTCCAGGGCAAAGGCTTCTGTGGGCCTGGTGAGCAGATACAGGGCTGCCTGCTGAGGGGCTGCCTCCTCTCCACCCCTGCCCAGGTCCGGCGGTCGGAGGATGACCAAAGTGGTGCGCGACTTCCTGTACGCCCAGCAGGTGCAGGCGCCGGTGGAGCTCTACTCAGACTGGCTGACCGTGGGCCATGTAGACGAGTTCATGACCTTTGTCCCCATCCCAGGCACAAAGGTAAGCTAGTCCCCAAGACTTAAGTGACTACCATAGGAGATGACTCAGGTACTACCAGCAGAGGGAGGGATCCAGAAGAAGCAGATGGCTTACAGGAAGAAGGAAGCAGGCTGAAACTGGTTTGCATGTTGTGGCTGTGGCAGGAAAATGTTTTAACCCAATAAATACAAAGCCAGTATGCAATATAAAAATTATGCACACGTAATATAATTTTTTTTTTTTTTGCAGAACTTGGGGTTGAACCCAGGTCCTTGCGCTTGCATGCTCTGCAAGTGCTGGACCACTGAGCTGCAACCCCAGCCCATTTTTTTACTTTTTTTTTTTTGAGATAGGATCTCTCTAAGTTACGCAGACTGGGTCTGGTCTTGAACTTGTGATTCTCCTGCCTCCACCTCCCGAGCCGCTGGGATTACAGGCGTGCACCACCGCGCCCGGCGCAATATAAAAATTATTAAGAAGCAATTTTTCATTCTTTTTTCACTGCAAGTCTCCATAACAAGTGGAGCATTTTACTCTCTTAGTACATCTCAGTTCAGGCTAGTGACAGTGCCAGCATTCAGCAGTCCAACTACACAAGTGGCTGAGGTATTGGCCACCAGGCTCTGGAGCACAATGAGGTTTTGGCCTGCAGCTCTGGAAAAAGTTTCTTTATTTTATGAAGTGACAAGAATGGCTTCCACCTTGTACCCTGGAACCTCTGTGCAAATAGTCTGGCCTTTTGGCAGCTTAGAAAAGTTCTTCCCTCTGCCCCCTTTGACTCTGAGTTTTGGCCTGATGGCATTGCTAAAGAGGAAGAAAAGTGAGAAACGGTCCTTTGAGACAGACAAGGCCCTCCAGGCACCTGAGGGAGGCAGTGTGCAGGCCGGCTGAGGCTCCCCAGGCGCCCAGCTCGTTCCTCTGCTGACACTGAACTGCTGGACTGTCCCTCGCAGGAGTTCCGGTTACTCATGGCCAGCACCTCTGCCTGCTACAAGCTCTTCCGAGAGAAGCAGAAGGATGGCCACGGGGAGGCCATTCTGTTCAAAGGTGAGTGGCCACAGGGCCTTGGTGGGGAGTGGACAGCCCCAGAGGGATCCTCAGGAGGGTGGCAGGTGAGTGCCTTGTCCCTGAGGCCCTGGGCCTCTGGCCCACCCACGGTTTGTGAGGCCCGCACAGTGGGAAGCAGCCCTGGCCTCTTGGGTCCCTTGCTGTAATCAGGTGGACCCCTGAGCTGCGCAGTGATCATTGTCAACAGTGCCAAGTGCCTCTTCAGGACCAGTGTCCATGTGCAGTAGCACCAGGCCCAGAGGAGAGTTAAAGGGCCCAGAACTGGCATGGCGTCTGCACCCAGGAGCTGGCATTTTGGGAAGGGACTTAACTGGTTTGGGCGTAACTTAGAAAGGGAGTTAGTTTGTTTAGGTTTGTTTCTGCAGCGCTGAGGATCAAACCCAGGGCCTCACACATGGCAATCATGTGCTCTACCACCAAGCTACACACTCAGCCCTTCCAGGGAGAGACAGAAAAGCAGACCTAATGCAGTGTAGGCACAGCAGGGAAAGTGGCCTTTGGCAGACACGAGGCCCAGGTCCTGCCATGAGAGGTGATCTGCTTCTTTTAGGCGTCCACCTAACTGGGACATTCAAGGGATGAGGTTTGCACTTAATCATGGAAAAAGAGAAAGCTGATCAGGCGGAGGCACTCAGCCAGCTTAGAGGCCACAGCAATTCCTACACCTTTTTTTTTTTTTTTTTTTTGGAGTATAGAACAAGTTTATTAAAGACAGAGCATGCAAGCCAAGCCACCTTGGAAAGCAGAGTTGAATGGAACATTATTGGACTTGATGTTTATAGATGCTGTTGCTATTGGGAAATTATCAATAAAAAGACTTACTAAGAAGGGGAAGAAAAGACTATAGACATAGATGATAAAGAGGGTACGCCATTGCAGTGTGGCAGGCAGTAGTGACGGGCTGTCGCTGTCCTACTCCTTTTGTTCATTGGGACAGTGACTCTGGAGGTATGTAAAACATACATAACCAGCCAGGCGCCATAGTGCACACCTGTCCCCAGTGACTTGGGAGGCTGAAGCAGGAGGATCGCAAGTTCAAGACCAGAGGCAGCCTGTGTCACATAGTAAGACCCTGTCTCAAAATAAAATGTAAAAACTAGGCTGAGGTGCAGCTCAGTGGTAGATTGCTTGCAAAACATACGTGAGACCCTGGGTTCAACCCCCAGTACCATAGCAAATAAACAAATAAGTAAAACCTATTCATTGTTTGGGGCTAGGGTTTAGCTAAGTTGCGAGAGTGCCACTCTATTGTCTCTGAGGCCCCGAGTTCAATTCCCCAGCACCACAAAAATAGGAGAAGGACCTGGCAACCCACCCTTGAAGCAATCCCAACACAATCAGCCATTGAAAACCCTAACAGGGAAGCTAGCGCCGGGCATGGCACAGTGTTGGGGAATGTCTGTTGTACATAGGGTCACTGTGAGTTGGACCCATCTTGACAGCACGTAACAACAATAGTCATTGTTTTAACCATTTGTAAGCACACAATTCAAGGACGTGAATGTTTATAGTCTTGAATAACCACTATCGTTGTCTATGTCCATTTTACATTTCCTTCTTAAATTATTTTTTGCCACTTCGAAGGTGGGTATCCCCAACAGCTCTCATACCCAAAAGCCTGCATTCCCACAGCTCGTTAATGCTTACATCACTTTCCTCTACATCTAAAGACCCACATGATACAGGGAGCATGATTTCCCTCGTACTGATCAGGGGGAGCTGTGGAGCGGAGGTAGCTCAGATGCAGGGTCCAACAGCCCCCATCTCTCTGCTACTCTCAAGCTATAAGCCCGGGAAGTAGGGTTGGCCAGCTGGCTCTTCCTAGACTAGGCAAAAATAAAATGAAATAGATATACATTCACACCTGAAATCCCAGCCCTCAGGAGGTAGAGGTAAGAGGATTGCAAGTTCGAGGCCAGCCTGGGCTACACAGCCAGACTTGTCTAAAAAAAAAAAAAAAAAAAAAAAAAAAAAAAAAAAAAAAAAAAAAAAAAAAAAAAAAAAAAAAAAAAAAGTCTTAAGAAAAAAAATTGATTAAATAAATAAAAATAAAATAGGTGGCGCGCACAGGCCCCAGAATCAGGCTGCCTGATGTGCTGGCAGCTTGACCCACTTGCTGCCTGTGAGGCCTTGGGCAAGTCATACAACCTCTCTGTGCCTCGGTTTCAATGGGAGACGTGTGGGCTGGAGGTAGAGCTCAGAAGTAGAGCATTCACCTAGCATGCAGGAGGCCCTGGGTTTGGTCCCCTGCTGTTTGTTGCTGTTAGGTGCCATCGAGTTGATACCCGACTCATAGCAACCCTCATAGAGTTTTTAATGGCTGACTGTTTCAGGATTGCCTTGGGAGTGGGTTGCCAGGTCCTTCTCCCTTTTTTGCGGTGCTGGGAATTGAACTCGGGACCTCAGAGACTACAGCGCAGTGCTCTACCAACTGAGCTAAATCCCAGCCCGGGTTTGGTCCCCAGCACATGCAAAATAGTAACAGACCAATCATGAAAAAGAAAAAGAAAGAAAGAAAGCAGCATGCCAGCCACATAGTAGGTGCTCCGTGGCTTTAGAGCCACAGGGTTGTGATGGGGGCTTGGGGAGCCCAGGCAGGCTCTCTCCAGGGCAGGGGCCAAGTGAGAGCAAAGCAGCCGCTGCCTCTCTCCTGCCTCCAGGGAGGTGGGTGAGGCTGGAGAAAGGAGCGCACTGCCTTCCCCAGGCAAAGGGAGCCCGCGTTCCTCAGGCCTGTGCCCCAGCCCAGCCCAGCAGTTTGCTGTGAGCACCCAGCCCTGGCGCCTAAGGTTTGACCATCCATCTTCTGACCCCACAGGCTTGGGGGGGATGAGCAGCAAGCGGATCACCATCAACAAGATCCTGTCCAATGAGAGCCTCGTGCAGGAGAACCAGTACTTCCAGGTAAGGGGGGGTCTGGGGCCCCAGGAGGGACATGGCTTCTGGTCTCATGTCCTAGGGGCTTCCTTGGAGAAAGGCCAGGGGCTCAGGGGCTTCTGACCCAGAGCGCATCAGTACCAAGCGCTCAATCAGCTGAAGAGGGCAAACAGGTAACAACGCCTCTTCCGGCAGAGCCTAGACGCACACAGGAGGCCAGGGAGGGAAGGTGCACGGGCAGTGCCAAAGAGCCAAGATCTCCAATAGGCTAGAACCAATAGCATCAGGGAAGACACACCCCTTTAAAACATGGTGACAGCTAGACTTGCCTTCCAGAAAAATGCATATGTGATTGCCAGGTGTGGTGGTGCACACCTGTAATCCCAGCACCCACGAGGCCAACCTAGGCCACATAGTGAGCCCCTGCCTCATATAAGAATAATAATGCAGAGCTAGGCTTGGTGGCCCAAGCCTGTAATCCCAGCGGCTCAGGAGGCAGAGGCAGGAGGACTCTAAGTTCGAGACCAGAGGCAGTCTGTATCACTTAGTGAGACCCTGTCTCAAAAAGTTAAAAAAAAAAAAAAAAAAAAAAAAGAAGAATAATGCTTACATGACCACATGCCCTGACCTTTGAGTTTTAGATCACAGATCCCTGAAGTTTTCTGTCCATGCATGGAGCCCACCTTCTGAGTTCTTAAGTCTCATAGGTTGCGCTGGGTGAGAAATAGAAGAAATAGAAGCTCAAATATTTATTTGAGTTAAGTCTCTATTCATTTGTATGGCCATAGTTTAAAGGATCATTTAAAAAAAATTACAAAGCAGAAAACTTAACTCAAAGTGGTTTAAAGAAAAAGGCACGACTGGCTCCTATGAGTGGAACATCAGCAATGGCATGGATTTCAGGCACGGGTTGATCAGGAGTCCAGCTCCCCTTCTGTACATTTCTTGGTCTCTGGGGTACCTTTGTGGCAGGAGCATGGCTGCAATCGTTCAAGGCCTCACCATACACCCAGCACATCATTCACAAAGAGAGAGCTTCTCTATGCCTCCCAACTTTTTTTTTTTTTTTCAGTACTGGGGGTTGAACCCAGGGCCTCATGCTTGCATGCTGTGAAAGTGCTGGACAACTGAGCTGTACCCCCAGCCCAATTTTTTTACTTTTTTTTTTTTTTGAGACAGGGTCTCATTAAGTGACGCAGACTACCTCTGGTCTCGAACTTGTGATCCTCCTGCCTCCGCCTCCTGAGCCACTGGGATTACAGGTGTGCACCACCACGCCCGGCTCCCCTCCCAGCATTTGAACAAGGGCTTTTACTTCATGCTTACTTGGGCCAACCTTAACTAATTACTGTGGCCAAGGAGGTTCCCAACATTGATTTGCTTAATCCTGGGTTAATGCCCATCTCTGACCCAATCACTGAGCCAGGAGACAGAGATGAGTGTCCTCCAGTTAGGTTTTACGTGAAGGTCAGTGTGGGCCAATCCAATCTAACCTGCTGCACTAGGGAGAGAGCAGGTAGAGCACGGACCAGGGGAGTAACCCAGGGCCCACCAGGGTCACCAAATGCCTCCCTGGCTCCATGAAAGTCGGCTTTATTACAACCATCCTTCTGCAATCACGTCTTGGCATCAGGCATCTCTGAGTTCAAATCACAGCCTCTGCTTTTGGCACTAGGAGCCTGTGCGACTCACTGAGGACTCTCTGTCTTTGGTTCCCACGTCTCTAAAAAAGGGACAATGAGAATGTCACCTCCCTGGCTGAAGCTTAAATAAGTAACCTACGTAAACGCGCCTGGAAGAGCGCCGGGCACTCGTGCGCCTTGGCATCCGTTATCACCAACAAAATCACCATCGGTGTTATTCTTACCTCCCGGGGTGGCCTCGGGGCCAGTGAGGTACCGTGTGGGAAGCACGTGGCCCAGGGTCTGGCTCACGGTAGGCGCTCAGCAAGTGGCAGCTGCTAATGTTATTTCTGGACCTTCCTCCGAGTTGTCATTGCTACCGTCCCTGATCCCTGGTAGCGGGGCACCACAGAGGGAGTCTCTGGAATGCTGGCCCCTTACCTCATGCTGCAGACACCATAGCAGGTGTCTGTCCCCTGCCCTCATGCCCTCCCTGCTTCCCTCACCCAGCGCTGCCTGGACTGGAACCGTGACATCCTCAAGAAGGAACTGGGACTGACGGAGCTGGACATCATTGACCTGCCCGCGCTGTTCAAGATGGACGAGAACCGCCAGGCCAGAGCCTTCTTCCCAAACATGGTGAGGCCCTCCAGACCCCAACCCTTACTCCGCATCCAGCAGGGCAGCCAGACCCGGAAGGACCGCTGGCCGAGGCTGTCCAGTCAGGAGGCCCAGGCTGAGCTGTTGTGTGGCATCACCCCACGCATCGACCCTCTCTGAGGCCCTCCATTCCCTCCTAGAGGTGACAGGCCTGCCTCGCTGCCTCCCTGGGATACTGAAAACCCTTTACTTTCACAGATAGGAGCACGTTTTGCAACAGATGAAAGCTTTTTTTGTATAGGAAGGATCTTGCTACCATAGAGGAGAGCCTCCACGGGATAGAAAGTCGTTAGATCTACACACACACACACACACACACACACACACACACGCAGAAGCGTATATACACACATGCACAGACATATCTGTGTCCATACACATGCACCATATACACACCCACATGCGTGTACATATTCACACGTGTACATGTATGCACCGAGGCACACCTGCATAGCCACATGTTTGCATGAACATACAAACGTGCATGCTCTGACTCACGCCCACACACAGGCAGATGGTCTGCTTTTCCACTTCCGCCCTGCCCTCTGGGAGTTGCTTTGCCCACTCCGTGTCTCAGTTTCCCCACTTATAAAGAGGGGATCGCGATAGCACCTCCTTCATAGGACTGTGGCGAGGCTCCCAGAGGTTTAGAACAGGCAACAGGTGGGCACGTGGCAGGTACTCTCTAAACAATCACCGCCCCCCCTCCACCCCGCGTCCCAGGTGAACATGATCGTGCTCGACAAAGACCTGGGCATCCCCAAGCCCTTCGGGCCCCACGTGGACGAGGTGTGCTGCCTGGAGACGCACGTGCGCGGCCTGCTGGAGCCCCTGGGTGTCACCTGCACCTTCATCGACGACATCTCTGCCTACCACAAGTTCCTGGGGGAGGTGCACTGTGGCACCAACGTCCACAGGAAACCCTTCGCCTTCAAGTGGTGGCATATGGTACCCTGACCTGCAGAGGCCTCGATGCCCCCTCCTTCCCTGAGGTCTCCAGGCCCCCCGTGCCCCTTGGCCCTTCCCCTGCCTGAGCTGGACTGGGTGCCCTGCTGGGAGACCTCTGGGAATTGGGTGGGATTGGGGGGGGTCTCTGTGCCTTGCCCTCCCTGGGAAGGGTCTCAGTGTCCGCTGAGGCCACCCCTAGTGAACCCAGCGCTGGCCTTCCTGAAGATAGTTGGGCACATGGCTAGTGTCTGCAGAGCCCCACCGGGAGAAAAAAACAAAAGTCAAGAAATCGAGTAGCCACACCTTCGCCAGGAGTCCTTGGTCTCTGCTCAGGATTGGAATGAGGGGGAAGGGCGGAGGCTCCGGGGTCACCAGTTCTGCCAGCAGCCATGCCCTGTAGGTCAAGGCGGAACACATGGAAAGGGACCCTGGGGCCCTGGGGTACCTTGAACTGCACCCTCTGGGCTGCTGGGTGGCTGCCTCTAATTATTCATTCCTCGCCCCCTCATACCCTTCCAGCTTCTCCCTGCAGTGTAGATGCTGATGGCTAGCCTTCTCCACTTCCCGAGGGTCCAATCATCCACTCAGAACCTTTCCTGGAAACAGGTCTGACTCAGAGTAAGATCTCTGCACTTGGGACACACTCCCTAAGCCTCGTCCTTGTCATGGACACAGGCTTCCTCAGATCTGTAGGGCTTTCTCCCCTGACTAGCATCTCTGTGCCCCAGTCGACTCCACCCATCTTCTCTTCTCTGGTCCTTAATTCTCCGGCCAGCCTCTGACCCGCTCCTCTCACCACCTTAGCTTACTTCCTCTATTCCTGAAGCCACCCCTCCAGGCAGCTAGACAAGAGCTTCTGCACCCAGCCAGATTCAGATCTCCCCAGCACACGAGAAACAGCCCCTCCTCCTGGACATCAGCCCCAGCACTCAAGGACCCTGGCCCAGGCTCCAGCCCAAGCAGCCAGTTCCAGGCCAGCTGCTGTTCCTAGACATGGATTGATTATTCCAGGGAAATTCACCAGTGTGTTTGCCAAAGACCCTCCCTCTCATTTGGCCATAGCCAGATGAATTTCCTGGCTCCAACTAAAAAGACTCAGCTTCAGGGAAAAAAAAAAAAAAAACAACTCCTTTAAGGCCTGGAGAATAAGTGATTACAATTCCACTTTGAAAGTTAAAAAAAGAACCATTTTATAACCAAAGTAAAGGTTATAAATTTGCATTCTTGGGGGAACAGGATTTTCATTTTGGATTATTTCATTCAGCTACTCAATAAACATTTGTTGCTTGCTTGCTGAGTGGCAGGCACAGTGTTGGGCTCTGAGAACACAGTGGTTAGCAGCAGATTGGAACAAATCCAGTCACTCCCCAGCCAACAAAGCCCACGTTTAGAAGGTTCCTCTTTGCCCTTACTGTGATGCATTCTTTAGAAATACCAGCCTGCCATATTCAGGAAATGCTCACAGCACAAATCTTCCTGCAGGTCACTGTCTGGATGAAATGGGGGGGGGTCCTTCTTTAAACACACCCCATTCCCATCCAGGGCCAACACCACTTGTCATATTAGATCCCAGAGCCTCAGAAGCTATTGTCCCCACTGTGAGGAGAGTAGCTTCTGCCTTTGGGGGCCAACTGTCTGGTCCCCAAGGTGAAAACACAAGTGCCTCTCTAAGCGTGTGTATCTGATGACTTAGATTTTGTCATGTGTGTACATTTGGTTAATGTGGGTTTGCAGGCTTGCTGTTGTTTTTATCTAGTCTACATTAAGGGGAAGTGAGCGCCCCCCACGTGGAGACTGTGTCTTGGGAAATTTTCCTAAACCTCTCCCCACCATAAGTCAGATATTTATGAAGTTTGTGGAGCCCCCACATCTCAGACACTGTCCCGTCCCATTTGCTTGCCCACCCAGGATGACTGCCCTCGGCAGGGACGGACCCCATGGACTCATCGCTCTTCCGCACCCCTACTTTCTATAAATACAGGCCTAGAACACACATCTGTGTTGCGAAATCCAGCAAAGTTCCTGTTTCAATCTTGATTTTGTAATATTCTATGTAAGAGGGCCTGGGGTATATTGACGATGACAAGAGCTGGCTGGGCAGTTTCGACCTGAAAAAGAGGCCACGGTGGAGATGGAAAGGTGTTTGGGGAAAGGTCTGACAAAAGAGCAATGAAAAGTGAATAAATAAACAGTCCTAGGGAAAATCATTCGACTGTTGGTGTGTTCTTTGCGCCTCCCTAGGGAAGGAAAAGGGGCAGAAGGAAAACAAGACCCCCTGAGAGCTCTGGAGTGTAAATGGCACTGGAGTTGCCCCGCGTGGAGGCCGGGTCTCGGCACACCTACTCCAGCCAGTCATTGGCTCTGGGGCCTTGGGCGCTGTAAGTGGGCAGGGCCACCAGCAACCTACCGGGAACATCTAGAGAAAGTTGGGACTGCAGCTATCAGGAGCAAAGTCACAGGAGCTGAAGGTGGACTCA
>VMDO01029615.1:0-22424 GCA_007922755.1 Pedetes capensis | reverse complement strand
TAAGACGCAGTTTGGCCATTTTTGCTTCCAAGGAGCACTCTGGTTGTACCTCTTCTAGGACAGATCTGTTGGTTCTTTTGGCAGTCCATGGTATATTCAATAGACGTCTCCAGCACCACAATTCAAAAGCATCAATTCTTTTTCTGTCTCTCTTGTTCAATGTCCAGCTTTCACAACCATATGATGCGACTGAAAATACAATGGCAGATTGATTTTTTGGGGGGAGGGGGTTGCCAGGTCCTTCTCCCAAGCCTACAGCTTCTGGTGTTCCCAGGCGGTCTCCCATCCAGGTACTAACCAGGCCCGACCCTGCTTAGCTTCTGAGATCTGACGGGATCGGATTCCACAGGGCTATGGCTGCAGGCTATATATATATATATATATATATATATATATATATATATATATGCCTAATACATACATGGGCTGGGTTTAGCTCAGTGGGTAGAGCGCTGCGCTGCAGTCTCTGAGGCCCGGAGTTCAATTCCCAGCACCGCAAAAATGGGAGAAGGGCCTGGCAATCCACTCCCAATGCAATCCCGAAACAGTCAGCCATTGAAAACCCTATGAGGGTCGCTATGAGTCGGATACCGACTCGATGGCACCTAACAACAACAACAATACATACATACATATATATGCCTAATCCTTAGAGGGGGAATTTATTTTCTATTGTCCATGTTTGTTGCAGTCAAAATTTTCAGGATTTTCTGAGAAAACTTAGAAGAATAGTTTTTATATTTAACACTTCATCCCTGAGAAAAATTAGAAGATTGGTTTTTGTACTTAACACTTCATCCTCCTTCACTCTAAAAGAGGAATTTTAATTATTGGAAGAAATATCTTATGCTCACTAGGTCTTAGGAAATGCAGTAATTTATTTTACATAGCAAGTATCATCTGAGGAGTTAAAGAAGATTTATTTCTTTGCAGAACTCAGGAGAAAGTCAGCTAGGGCGATGTACAGAAAAAGAACATCAGTAATCTCTCATTGCAGAGCTATTAGCTTGCAGGGTCCTCAGCTGGAAATAAGACTAGGTAAGAGAGGATCACAGCAGATCTTCTAGAACCAGGTGCCTCCCTTCCAAATAAAGCCTTCTAGGTCTTGTAGACCTAAGTTTGATCACTGTCTATCTGGACCCAGCCAGGACCCTTCCATGAGGCCATCTCAGTACTGTAAATGAATGACATGATGGTAGACGGCAGTGAGGAAAGCACACTCCAGCGTGCATACCCTCCATATCCATCACTCCCAGTCTCTGCTGGTGGACGCAGCCCAGTCTAGAGAAATTCTGACTCACAGAGTCACAGATCTAAGATAAGAGGCAGCTACTCAGACTTCTATGAATCAGCATCACATTTCCTTAGACCTCTAACAGGTTCATCCTGGTACTAAACAATTGTTTCACTTTGATTGATTTATGTGTCACACAGGAGAAATGCAAGGTTCTATGAGGCTGCATTACTATAGGTTCCAACTAGACCATGATATCAAGGAAAGATCACCAATAAATAACAGTTAAAATGACACTACAAGGGCAGGTAGATGGGACCATCCTAGAAAAGAGTCATGATGTTATGTGAGGGGAGTATGTGGTGTGTGTGTGTGTGTGTGTGTGTGTGTGTGTGTGTGTGTGTGTGTGTGTGTGTGAGAGAGAGAGAGAGAGAGAGAGAGAGAGAGAGAGAGGTGGGGGGCTATGTGAAGTTTTGTGTTTGTATTTTTATTAGGGGCTTACAAAGTTTGAGAAAGTGCCCCATGAGATGATTCTGGTTTCCTTCCCACTCCCAGTTTCAAACACTGATCTGTACCATGAACAGAAGAGAACATTTGAAGAGGTTAAACATTATTGGACACAGTGTGAAGAAAAATCAATAAGCATTATAGTTAAGAGCCTGGAAATGAATATCAAACAGTCCTGGTTTAAATCACATTTCTCTACTTACAGGCTTTATGACCTAGGACCAGCTAGTTGCTTAACCTCTCCGACTGACTCTCTCTCTCTCTCTCTCTCTCTCTTCAACTACAAAATCAGAAAAAATAGTGCACATCTTAGAGTGCTAGTGTGAGAATGAAATAGAATGATTTATGTAGATTTAGTGTAACTTGCAGATTGCACATATGCAGATGTTCTAGCTGAAAGGTAAATAGGTTCTGTCTATGGTGTGCCTCAGAACAGAATTAGTTGGTGATAATATTAGTAAAAGTTTAATCGTGTATTGTCAATTCACTGATTAAGAATTAAAACCTTCCCTTCCACTTATTTTTTTTTCTTTTAGACAGGTTCATTCATTTCCTATGGCTACTATTGACAAAGTACCACAAACTTGTTGTTGTATTGTTGTTAGGTGCCATCGAGTCAGTGTCCTATTCATAGTAACCCTACGTACAACAGATGAAACAGTATTGTTAGTGTTTCTCTGCTATTCATAGGGTTTTCAATGGCTGATTGTTTTTTGGGAGTGAGTTATCAGGTCCGTCTCCCACCACAAACTACATAGCTTAAAACAACAGAAATGTACTACCTCACTGTTCTGGGTTCTAAAAGTCCAAACTCAAGGTGTCAGCAGGGCCAAGCTGCCTCTGGGACACTGCTTAGAATCCTTCCTTGCATCTCCTCAGCTTCTGAGGAAGCAGTCATCCTCCTTCCTGGGCTCTCTGCTTCACCCTACCATCTCTGCCTCTGTCACCACATGTCTTCTCTGTGTGTGTCTGTGTCTCTCTCCTCTTCTTATAAGGGCACCTGTCATAGGTATTGGAATCCATCCTAATGACTTCATTTTAACTTGATTAAATCAGTAAAAACCCTATTTCCAAATAAAGATTTCACTTTCATGGGTACTAAGAATTGGGACTTATCTTTGTGGGGACATAACTCAATCCTCAACACTGAGTGAGCAGTTACAGGGAGAGCCTGTTTTACCAGTGATTGAGCGGATTCTTTGTTTAAGAAGTTGATATTTCTAATCATATACAATTGAGATGCCCCATCATTTTAGTTCCTAGGTTATCTAGGATTTAGTGTCTGGAGTATCAAATTAGCGTTCTGGTTACATAATATTTTCCTCAGTTCTAAATGTCTTCTTAAAGATAACCTCTGGCTTTGTAAGCTTTTTCTTACTTCTTATGATAAGGAAAGGGGATCGAGGGAAATCTATACATTATACAAAGTAATCAACTAAAAAATTATGCTAGAAGCAGGATGTATAAAAAATCTACTAGCTTGACTGTGGACTCTCTAATGTAGCTCCTTCTAATGGGTATTATTTCAAGGTTCATGATCATTTGCTTGATTTAAGATTAAACTCAAGTTACAGCTTTGAGTGTACCTCCTTTGAGGGGAGTTTCGTTCACTGAATCTTTACTCAGTGTGCTTGGAGTTCACATGTAGAGCTAATCGTGGTAAGGTCATCTGTTGCTTCTTAAAGGAATTAAAATTGATTTAGGATTTTAAAAATAAAGTTACTTTCCATCTCAGGCTAGATAATGATTAGAGTCTTTTACTTATATTTTGGGAAAAAACCCACTATTTTCAGATACAGAGAGAAAAAGACAGCCAAAGGGATTATGTACTTTTCTTGCTGGTATGTACTTCACCATATAATACTTATGGTGAAGAGCTCAAACCCTGTTGTCTGAAGATGGGAACCTCCCTACCTGCCTAGCATGGCTGGGCAGGTGGAAGAAAACAGAGTGGTACTCTCGCCATCGGGCAAAAGACTTGATCTCAGTTCTCCCAACTCTACCCCACTTGGTCTTATAAACATAAAATGTCTCCTTCAAGTCCTACCCTTAAGCAAAGTTTCATTTGACCTCAAACAAAAGGTCCAAGTCCTTTCCAGTAGATTAGAGAAATTTAGATTTTCTAAATTTTCTAAAAATTTTTCTAAATTTTTTTTAAATTAGGAACAACCATTTTGTGTCAGCAGCACACAGATATAGTTCCCAGGTAGGGATTTACCCAGAGAGTCTCTTAAAAATATAACAGGAGAAGACAAGACCATTCCAGCAGGTTAGCCATGTAGCCATTGGGGGAAGATTTGTTATCTGGGAGGCTTTAGCCTGCTGGTGTACTAATTTAGTTAGCTTGAAGATTTTAAAATCAGAAATTGAACTCTGGTAGGAATGGTAAGGAAGGGCTTAGAAATACCACTGTTGGGTGGTTTAGTTGGAAAGAGGAGAAATCCAGCCCCTAACCCCATAGGCCTGTATTATCTTCAGAGTTTGACCTTTAGATCAGCTGCATGTCCTAATCATCATTTTTTTAACAGCCAAGTGAATTTTAAAAATGCAAAATAAAACCCTAATCAAATTTTGAGGAAAACTCCTCAAGATTAAAAATCAGGGAAATATGACAATATAAAGAAATAAAAGTGAAAAATAACAAAATGGAAAGGATTTCAGTTGAAGTAAAAAATGAACACCAGGCACAGTGGCACACACCTATAATTCCAGTGATTTCAGAGGGAGAGGCAGGAGGATCGCAAGTTTGAGACGAGAGGCAGTCTGCATAACTTAGCGAGACTCTGTTTCAAAAAGTAAAAAAATGGGCTGAGGGTACAGCTCAATGGTACAGTACTTGCAAAGCATGCAAGTGCAAGGCCCTGGGTTCAAACCCTAGTACTGAAAAAAAAAAAAAAAGAATACATAAGAAAGTGAATGAACCATATGATGAATGAAATGAGTAATGACAATTACAGTTTTAAAAGTAGAAAAAATATTAATTTTATTATTTTAAAAAATTATTTTAGCCATTATTTTTAGCCATTTGGGAAAAAATAGGAGACAAGAAGAGAGCATATATGAGAACAATTTAAATATAGGCAATTACTGTCTTGAGGCCAGGATTCCTTGAGGACTTCCCTGATGGTTCTTGGATTAATATTTTTATCTTCTTGAGAACAGGTCACATATATAAGATGAAGAAACTTTAGAGAAAGAATATTTCCAAATGACAATCTAACCTGAGCCAGAACTAGCCATAGACAGTCACACCATTTCCACACTGCTCATCTTAGAGCTGAGGGAGCAGCTACTGGCATCCTGGTCTGCAGAGGCTCAAATGCAAACTTGAACCTCAGGATGTAAGCTTAGGATGATTCTGATATATGACAGAGTGAGTCAGGGGCTGAGCATGACTCTTGATCTTCTCCTAGCATGCTTGGGAAAATTGGATTATAGCCCAGCAGTTGTAGAAGCCATGTGAGCACAGACACTCAGCAGTTCTAAACAGGCCAAAATGAGCTTGGTTTTTGCCTACTGATACCTCAATATAAATAAAATCAAAGTAATGGAGAATTCAATAAAATAGAGAAGTTTGGTGACATTTAACTACATAAAGGGACTTACTGTAGCATTTACATTTGGATTCAAGTTGCAATGAGTCTCCCAGAAAGACAATGATTTTAAGCAGGTCCTTGTTGGGGTTTTAGCTCTAGCCCTGCTAGTTCAGTCGGTAAAGCATGAGACTCTTAATCTCAGGGACGTGGGTTCAAGCCCCATGTTGGGCGCCACAATTATGTTGGGGTTTTAGCTCTAGCCCGGTTAGAATTAGAGCCAAACCTACAACATAGCAAGTTGGTCAGTGGTGTTAATGAAGGACTTCGGGAGACCTTCAGATGGTAAAGCAGGGAAGGTAAGATTTATTGAGTGATCTCCTGATGGAGAGCAAGGAGCAAGCGGCCCCTATAGAGCAAGGTTCTAGTGCCCTCTAAGTGCAGCCATTCCATGCTGCAGGCTTAGAATGCTGCAGGCTGAGTGCTGGTACAGCTCAGCCTTAAAGGCACAGCCATAGCCGCAGGTGTTCTGTGGAGGTCAGTTGGTCTTGCCTCTCTCGGCTCTTCGGGGCCCCTGGGCTTGATCCCGCCAGCTTGCTTACAGATCTTGCTGGAGTTGGGAGCTCTGGTCCAGGTGATGGGGTTCAGGTGACAGTTGAGGAAAGGTCAGAGAGGTGAGGGTGAAGGGTGTCCAGGAGCCCTGCTTATATAGGGTCCTGGAAGGGTCACATGGTGGAATTCAGCCAATCAGGGCACACACCTGACAGGTACAGCAGGTAAACCGTCACACCTGCCAGGTGGGGACAGTTATTCCCTGAAAATGCTGAGGGGAACCAATCAAATTTAGGGTGGTTAGGGCAGATCAGACTGGCTAGGCACCATCTTTGCTCACTCGATGGGAGGAGCTAGTGTGAGTGAGTGAGATGAGCCCTGGGGTCAACTAGCAGTCAGCCCCTCAGGTTGTCATGAGGGACCCTAGTTGTGAGATATAATTTAAAAAATCCCCAACAGGTCCTGGTTGTGAAGCTTGGTAGAAAGCCAAGTGAAAAAATCAAAGAACCTTGTGATAGGAAAGATGGTATGGAAGAATGTGCCAGACGGCAGAGACAATGGGAATAATGGACATGATAGACCTACATATACTTGATTTGGCCTCAAGGCTTTTGACTTTAATTGAAAGGTGGAGGAAGGGGAGAAGACATTCCTAAATAGAGCAAAATCCACTCAACTTTAATTCTAGTAGTAGGTGCTCTAAGTGTTGTTGTTGTTGTTGTTAGGTGCCGTCGAGTCAGTATCCGACTCATAGCAACCCTCATAGGGGTTTTCAATGGTGACTGTATCGGGATTGCCTTGGGAGTGGATTGCCAGGTCCTTCTCCCATTTTTGCGGTACTGGGAATTGAACTAGAGACCTCAGAGACTGCGGTGCAGTGCTCTACCAACTGAGCTAAATCCCAGCCCACTCTAAGTGTAGTGAATGGGAAATTAGGGGAGAAGCAGTAGACAGAGAGAAGAGTTTTACTTATATACTTATAGCTACAGAGGAAAGAGGAATTAATTGCCTGCATTCATGGCACTGTGGCATCTGATCCCCTCAGATCTTGGAAGCTAAGCAGGGTCAGGCCTGGTTAGGACTTGGATGGGAGACCACCTGGGAACACCAGGTGCTGTAGGCTTGGGAGAAGGACCCAGCAACCTACTCCCAAAAATCAATCTGCCATTGAAAACCCTATGATAGCAGAGAAGCACTGACAATAGTGTTTCACCTGTTGTGCATAGGGACACGGACTCAACTGTACCTAACAACGAAGAGGAATTATTAAATCGTCATTTATTTCCTGTTAATTTGTTTTTGCACTCTCTTGTTTTGCACTATTATATTCCCTGTCATGCCTTCTGCCACATAAACTAAAACTGGTTTGAGTTGATTGGTGCTATTTTTCAGCAAGAAAAATGATCAAAGGGAGAATATAAAGGAAGAAAGCCTGAATACATTGATAAGCATTTTCATCAGATTTTGTGAGTGTTCTTAAGCCATGGATGTAGTTTACAAGGAACGCTTTTCATTTCAATAAAACCAAAACATTCAAGTCTTGGAAAGAAAAGTTAAATTTTATACTTGTCAAGCAAAATTGGAATTTTCATGAGACTCACTACAAAACTAAAGCTGTTGATGATTTAGATATGTATTAATTACTTACATCTCCAACTGATCTGACTGCAAAATTGGAAAATCATAAGGTAATTGACTAGGTTATTTTAATCGGCTGATTGAATATAAACCGCTGAAGTGGTACCTGACTGTGTTAATGACTGAGCAATGGTTTGTGTTTTTTTTTCCTATATTTTCAAAATACAAACAGAAAGATATGCAAATTATTAATGGGCCTGAAAATATATTTTTATAATTATTTTGAAGGCAATATCTAGGATTTTTGGAAGCCTGTCTTTGCTTTTTATATGCCTATAAAAATGGCATAAGACCAAACCACAGAACGATTTATTTACTTCATTCAGAGATAACCTGTTCAAAAGTCATATAAATGTCTTCCTACAATAATATTTTGCTACTGCAAAATGAAAACCTTTTAATCTTCCATTTTCTTTGGTCATTCTTGACACAAGAACAAAGGAATCTTTTTTTTTTTTCTTTTTAACTGTGGCTAAGACCTGAATAACCATGCCTCCTACTCTTTCATTTTTTTCACATGAGAAAACCAAAACCAAAAAAGGTTAAGTGAATGCATCAAAGTTGCACAGCTAATAGTAGCAAACTTCTGTGCAAAGTCTTAAACTATGTTCAGCATTCACAACAACACTTAAACTCCATAGCTTAGCATTTGACAACTTGTAATCTCCCACTTCGTTTCTTTCTGGCCTAATTTCTGCCAAAATATTTCCACATGTCATCTTTGCTCCAACCCTACTAAATTATTCAGCTACCAAAAATATGTGATGTATTGTGCTTTGCATGGCCTAAAAGGTCATACCTCCTTCCTTATTTTCTTAATTAACCACTGTTCTTTCTTTCCTCTGAAACTTTCCCTGACTCACTAGAATCACTTCTATAGTCCACCTCTCAGTTTCTGTGGCATTTGCACATCCTTCCATCATAATCTTACTAAACTCTATTTCTAAATGCCTCATTAGACCATAGCTTTTTGAATGCAGGAGTTATGATTTGTATGAATCTACATAATAATTTTTATAAATATAAAGACAATAATGGTAATAATAACTTTTATTAAGAGCATACAAAAGTAGGCACAGTTCCAATCATATTATTGGTATTAACTCATTTTCAAGCACAGTATCTGGCACAGAAACACTCAATAGGTAGTTATTGGTTGATTGTTTAAATGAGCACATCCATGTGGAAGTGAAGTCAGTGCTAGAATGAAGACCTCAGTAAGTTCTATTCAAGAGATTTTGGTAGATTTACTTCTGGTTATCTATAGTTCAGACATACAGAAGTGGGTATAAGAGGCTCTTACATTGACATTTTCCTGTGGGTGTTTGAATTCATAAATTAGAATAGGAGATACCCAAATCTTACTAATGTGGATGCAACTTACTGATGTGGATAATTTGGCTTAGAAAAGCCAAAAACTCAGAAGAGTTTTTTTTCTTTCCTTTCTCCTCCTCCTCCTCCTCCTCCTCCTCCTCCTCCTCTTCCTCCTCCTCCTTTTTCTTCTTCTTTGCAATGACATGGTTGTTACAGGCATTTTCTAATACATATGTATGTATATATTTACATATATACACATAAATATATATTTCTTACCTAGCAAAGTTAGTATATTTAGGTAGCTAGTTTATCCTTTAAAATTTATGTCAATTTTCATGTCTCAAAGACTTCATGTATTAAGTAAAATCTACCATAGTTAACTTTTCTTCTGCCATTACATCCCCAAATTTCAGTGAGGTTATATATTTACAGTCCAGGGAAGGTATATAAAGAAAGGTCACATTTATTGGACATGTATCATATATGTATCATATCACTTAGATCCTTGACCAAAACAACTAGTGTCACCATTTCTTTATGTGTTTAGCATATAAGGAAGAATGAAGAAAATCATGTTGATGTAAACCAGCATATGTTTACAATTTCACTCAAGTGCCATGGGAGTTAAGATAATGTGCTAATTTCAAAAAGAAAATTTTCAAAGTTTGCCAACTTACCATAGGACAAGGGTCAGCATATGAGTTTCAGTGGAGTGGTCCTCAGGCCCTGAAATCATGAGAAAAACCTTATATTTTCATGCTTATGTTAGGAGAGTGGGTATAAGGCTTTTATTGGGTACTCAAAATGATCAATGTCTCTTAAATAATTAAGCTGCTGTCAAGAAATTTCAGCCAACCAGCTTATGAAACTCCACAATATGGGTTAGGGAGTCCATTTTTATAAGTATTAGATTCAAAAGAAAAAATTAGCTAGTTAAATGAACTGTGCGTTCAGGTGGTCCTGCTCAGGTTAATGTGCTATAGCGTTCTTTGTTTTCTGTGCTGTAATAAATTTACCTATTTTTCTTCCTGACCTTGCAACCTATTTAAATATTGGAGGTTAGAATAAGATGGTTTTAATGAAAGCATTTTCCTTCTAAATTGGGCACTATTAAAAACAATCAATAATTCAGAAAGTATCAGGTACCCTTGAACAGTGTAGCAACACAAAAGGAAACTTATCATCTCAGGTTCTGTGATAGAAACCATGCCATAAGCTGAAATTGTAACATTTTGTCATAGTTATCTTTTGGATGATTATCCACATTCATAACATTTTTAAAACTTTTCTTTTGACTCCTTAGATAAGCATATCTATTCTTGTTAATGGGGCTGTGATTTAGCTCAGTTGGTAGAGCACCACTCTGCAGTCTCTGAGGTCCTGAGTTCAATTCCCAGCACCACAAAAATGGCAATCCACTCCCAAGGCAATCCCAAAACAATCAGCCATTGAAAACTCTATGAGGGTCGCTATAAATTGGATATGACTCCAGGGCACCTAACAACAACATTCTTGTTAAAGGGCTAGGGTTTAGCTAAATTGATAGAGTGCTGCTCTGCAATCCCTGAGGCCATGGGCTCCATTCCCAGCACTGCAAAAATGGGAGAGTGACCTGACAATCCACTTCCAAAATAATCCCAAAGTAATCTGCCGTTCAAATCTCAATGAATACCAGAGAAGCAACATAGTGCTGGGCATGGCACAGTGTCAATGAATGTTTTATTCTGTTGTATATAGGGTCACAATGGATTGGACCCAACTCAACAGTACCTAACAACAACAACATTCTTGTAAGCTTCTTTTTTTTCTGTTTAAGACTGGTTAGGTATATGAATTCCTTGAAACTGTACCAATGTGGATAGTGAGTGAGGTTTCCAAGGTAAAGTAGCTGAGAAATTCATGTTTATATATATATTAAATAAAATTATGATTCATAAAGATTATAGTATATATCACTTCACAGCTCAAAAAGCATCCTATAAACTATTTTCTTAGACCAGACATTATTTTTATCCTGTGTTACTAAAATATAAAGCAAATTATTAAAATTTCTCATTCTATATAAAAAGATAATCTCACATTTGAGAAGATATGTATTAATCTAACGGTCTGTGGTTTTTTTCTTTAGAGTTTAACATTCAGATTCCTAACCAACCTTAAATTCAATCTTTATTTTTTAATGGAGGTTTATTTGGTTATTATTAGTTTTTTTCATGCAGTGGTTTTGTGATTTAGAAAAATGTTTTAATTATTGAGTGAAGTTTGTTAGTGTTGAAATATATTGTAATAAAGTTGCAGAAACTCAGTCATGAAACAGTCAATACAAAAAGCTTATTAACTGGTATTTTAATTCATTAATACATGATGGAAAGAGTATGATAAAAGAAGTGACTGGTGGCTAGCTGACTAAATAATTGTAACAGCAGTACTTAGCTTTATATTTTTAGACTTCTGTCACTGGAAAAATATGATGACTATATTTCCTACTGTGTAAAACACCAGTTTAAGTGTACATCAACACTTTTTACGTAAATGAGCAATGACAGTTGATTATTGGTAACTTCCTGTTGCATTCTTTATACTAACAAATTATCCAAAGAGCTACTTGAGTAATTCAAGTAAGAATAACCTCTTCTAGGGGTTAAATTTGTTTAGAGATAAATAATCAAATGCAGTTAAAATAAGGAAAGAACTAGATTAATTTGCCTCCTCTATTCATGTATCTATTATTTGACTAGTATGTTCTGTGCATATTTTTGAAGTAAATATACATTAACTCACTGATTTGGCATACTGGATTCTCTTTTCCTTAGAATTTCTTTTTGTAATAGCCATTTTAAACGCTTCTTAACCTGTTATTAGTGGCTCTATCATATCTCAGCTTGCTTATAATATTAAAAGACCAGAATGTTACATTATACCTTGAGAAATAATTTTCTCCCAATGATTACTTATTTGTTTTATTTTAGCCTTTCCTAAATCTGCTAAAGCTTAGTGAGATTTCAACTCAAGGCTGATACATTGGCCATATTTTTACTGATGGTTTTAAACCACTTCTATGCTCTTCTCAAGGTAACCTTGGTGATATTGTTACATTTGTTCATTATCATTTTTTATGCAACAACTATCTCTATTGATTTGTCTTTGCCCTTTGATTCAACGAATCACAACATATTGCTATTTGAGTGTCTTTCAATTTGGCAAAGTTTAACTATAGCAGAATGGTTTTCAGGCTACATTAGTGGATAATCCCTAGTCATTTTGTTTAATGGTGTTGAATCTGAGGTGAAAATGTTACATTCAAAGTTACCTTAGGAGCTAATTATGGGGCTTTTTGCTTTTTCAGTTTTTATTAATGACCTGCCAACATCATATAGTTCATGAAATGCTGTGAATGTGTATGTGCTGATATGACCTCAGACCCAGGCAGAACTCAGGCAATATGAAGGCTTTGTGTCTTTAAATTAGAGATTCATGGAGTGATGCTCAAAATACAGACATGAATTTTGCCCAAAATATACAGGCTTACAAATTTTAAACTACACAGAAAAATTCTGGGTAATTTAATATTCACCTACTTTATAAATAGAAATAAGAGCACAGCTAGCTGAGACAAATGAGTTATGTGTCTGGGCCTTTATATCTAATCATTCTCCTGTATCATATGAAATGTCATTTTAACTGGTAAAAATGTAACATGTCAGAAGTATGCTATTTCCCACTAAAGAATTTTTTTAAATTACTTCTTTATACCCATCTCTCTGAATGTAAATGTGAAGGCATACTTTCTCCAGACTTTTTCCCCTTACATTTGGTAAATTATCAAGTAGAAAATTATTCTCCATTGTAACAGGGCCCTTTCTTTGAGACTGACTTGTCAGATACAGCTGTGCTACTCTTCTGTGTGATAAAACATATATCAAGGCTGAATGAACACTGGGCATAGTCCACAACTTTTCCTGTAATTTCTCAATTCATGGAAACATTTTTTTCACTGCTTCCCTTGTAGAGGAAGAAGAGCACTGGATCCCTGCACTTCCCTTGCACCAGGACCAGAGGAACTGAGTTTGTAGGTGGAAAGAGGAGAACAGCTTGAGTTTGGATGGATGACTTTTGTGCCTAGGTTTTCAGGGTGTCTTGAGTTGAGCAATACCACAGACTTTGGATTCATGCCTCCCATGTCTGGAGAAATTATTCATGTACTAATGAAATTGAGATGAGAGGCATCTGTACTCAGGGTACTTCTATTGCAATGGACTACTCACTGATGAAGGGAATGTGTTCCAAGCCATCCAACTTGGTTTCAAAACCTGACTCAGCCACTACCTGAAAGAATAGCTTTGGGCAAGTTGCTTAGCCTGTTTGGCTTCGAATTCCTCATCACTAATATAGGGATCATAATCATATCTCTGTCCTGGAATTTCCCTAGGGTTTAATCAGACAATACGTGAAAGGAGCTCACGAAAGTCACACACATAAAAAGCACTGAATACATGGTTAACTATGATTATTATTAAAGAAATAAGCATCCTATAACAAAATAAGTACTGTAGAAGTATACAAGAAAACATTCTGTGAGTATAAGAGGAGAATCAATCAATTGTGACTTAAGGAAATGGTGATTGGACAGATCAGAACACCATAGAACAGATGATATTTGAAAAAAGTTAGTCACTATTTATTGGACAGTTACTGTGTTACAGGCACTGCACTGAGCACCTTCAAATTTTCATCTTATTTAATCCTCACAACAATATTCAGTAAAATATCCCTCTTATTCCAGAGAAACTAAGTCTCCTGGTCCCAGAATCAGGAGGTGGCAGATCTGGGATGCAGTGTGGGACTCACACCCAGGTGTAAGCACACTGAAGCCCATGCTTTTAACCATTATATGGCATTTCCTTTCCCTGGAGCTCATCTTTGAAGGATATACAGGAGTCTGCTGATTGAAGAAGCTGGCTAACACTGGGTGCAGGGACACATGCCTGTAATCCCACTGACTTGAGAGACTGAGGTAGGAGGTTTGGTAGTTTGAGGCCAGGGGCAGCCTCAACTTAGCAAGACCCTGTCTCAAAATAAACAAGGATATTTTGAGTGCAACTCAGTGGTAGAGCACTTGCCTAGCATATGGGAGGCCCAAGGTCCAACACCTCCCCAGTACTGTGGCAAAACAAAACAAAAGAGAATGAAGTGGGAGGAGGAGGAGCCACAGCAACAGGAAGTGGCTAGACACAGAAGAATCCCAGACAAAGGGGAAAATATGTGCAAAACTACAGAGATGTGAAATTAAGTGGAAAGGATTTGGGGTCCACATGATAAAAGGCCACTCAGACCATGCTAAATAGTTTGGAGTTGGCCTTGTGAAGAGTAGAGAACCACTGAGGAATTTTAGACCCACTGAGAGAAGTTACACACTCAGATTTACATTTGAGAGAAGAAATACTGCATAGTAGACAATGGTGTAGATGAAAATGAGGCCATGATGTTAGAGGTGGGAAATAGGTTAGCTACATCAATCTGAGCAAGAAAGCTGGAGGTTGGGGTGTGGCAGGAATTAGAGTTCAAACAACAGATCTGAGAGGCTTTCAGCAGTTGATTGCATAAAGCTTAAAAACCCATGGCATGAGAGGAGCTAGTGGTTAAAATTAATGCAGATTATGAATATAGTGAGTGTATTTCATTTCTAATTAAGGATTTGTTAAGTAAAGCTAAGATTAAGAAAGCAAAATTCAAAAGTCAAATATATGAAGGGGCATTTTGAGAGAAGATTTGACGTTGACAATGCAAGGTTCTATTGTCAGCAAGAACAGTAAAGGAGAAACTAAAGGTACCAGCACCTTGGAAATTTTCCAGTTGTCATTATAAGCTCTTAGAGGGTCAGTGGAAATGGCAAGCATGCACAACTTTCAATTATGGTAAAAGCCCACTGATTTGGATTAATTGGGGTAAAGGGCAGCCTGACTAAATAAAAGTCTGATTGATAGAAAAAAATTAAATAAACTCAGTTTGATTACTTTTGAGTATTTTAAAGTAACTCTATTTCCCACCCCCACGTGTCTGTGTCTGTCATCTTGTTGTGCTATGGGGGTTTGTTGTTCCTATGATGCTGAGAGCTATGATACTGGTGTTTCAGACACCAGCAGAGCTACCCATGGTGCCAAGGTTTCAGCTGGGCTTCCAGACCAACCCAAACTAGGGAGAAGGTCATGGCAGCCCACTCCTGAAACAATTAGCCATTGAAAACCCTGTGAATAGCAGAGAAGCACTCTCAAATATGTTGCTGTTGTTATTAGGTGCTATCGAGTCCGTATCCGACTCATAGCGACCCTCATGGGGTTTTCAATTGCTGACTGTTTTGGAATTGCCTTGGGAGTGGATTGCCAGGCCCTTCTCCCATTTTTGTGGTGCTGGGAATTGAACTTGGGACCTCAGAGACTGCAGCGCAGCACTCTATCAACTGAGCTAAATCCCAGCCCTCTCTCAAATATAGGGCTAGAAAATGAGCCCCCAAGCTATAAAAACATTCAAGAGACAGCTAGGGAAGAGTTGCCTCCTTGAAGTAGAATCAACATTGATGATGGGAATGGAGTAAAGCCCCTAGGACCTCCTTTTACCTCTGTAGTACAACTCAATATGAGAAGAAACATAGTGGCTGCAAAAGTGGACTCAAACATAAAAAGGTCATGTGCATGGCACAGTGTTGGGCAGGGATTCATTCTGCTGTACATAAGATCTCTATGAGTCAGATCTGACTCTATGTCACCTAACAACAACCATTTCCTATAAAAAGCATTAACTTACTTAACTTGAGTGATTTGTAAATAATATGAAAAAGACTCAGTCTGAAGAGTGATTATATTTGAAAATTTATTCATGCCTTTAATAAACAGTACCTACCATATGCCAAGTAATGAACATAAATATTGCTTCCAAGTGTCCTGTCACTTTATGCCTATAAAGTAACCATTTCCTTTCCTTTCTGTTCAGACATATCTTTTTTTTTAGGGCTTTTTTCTTTTATTAGTAATTTTTAATGTACAACATAATGAGTTTCATTGTGACATTTCCATATATGCTTTGACAGGTCTTAATCTTTAAAATGCTTAGATACCTTAAAGTTTGGTCTCAGGATAAGTTGCTTTCTAAACCTTTCCTTGTTTTATACAAAGCAGACAGTTTTCTGCTTAGATGGTCACAATTCATGAGGTAGGAACTTAAGGTTTTTCTGTATCCAAGGCTCCTATTTGTCTCTATGATTCTGTTCTTGTAATTCTTCCATCCCTATTTCTACCTACCATGGTGGGCATAGTTCCCACAATGAAAGTCTGATCCTATTGATTTCCAGATTTCATATCTTTCTATCTTGGATATCATCTACAAAATAAAATGCAACAAGGTCTTGCGCATGAAATTCAAGACTCAGTCAAATCTCAATCCTATCCATCTCTGTGTAACTGACACACAATTTATGTCTCACTTGTTTCACGTAACCTACTGCTTGCTGTCTCTATGTTTATACAGATGCCATTCCATCTGCCTACAAGTCCCTTCACATTTTGTCCTTGAATTTTTACTCATCCTTCAAAACCTTGCTCAAGAGGCATTTCCTCCTTTCTTGCCTTCCTAGACAGAATGGCATATTCCTCATCTGTTTTATCTCTGTGATTCTGATATTGCTCATATCACATTGACGTTTGTTTAAATATTTCTCTACTTCATTAGACCATAAATTCTATGGTCAAAGACTTTGTTGCCTTCATGTTTGTCAATGTGGTATTAGGTTTATTCCCAGACACAATGCAGACACTAATAAGCATTTATTGAATTGAATTTTGCAGTGTTTTCAACTAGTATGGACACAAAGTTTGTTGCTTTGCCTTTCTATCCTGCCCACTGCACATTCCATGTACTCCGATGATCAAAACAGTTCATCCTCCTGGGAGTGGGCAGGGATAACTGGTTGTAATGATGAATTTTAGGTATCAGCTTGATTAGGTTAAATGATACCTAGGCAACTGGTAAAACGTGACTTTTGGGTATGTCTGTGAGGGCATTTTTGGAAGAGATAACACTATAATAAATAGATCCACCCTCACCAATATGGCAGACATCATCCGATCCATTGAGGGCCCAGATAAAACAAAAAGGAAGAGGAAGAGTAAATTATTTTATTTTATTTTTTTCATGGAACTGAGACATCCATCTTTTCCTGCCTTCAGACATTAGAACTTCAGCCTCTTGGGTCTTCAAATCCAGGGGGTTATACCAGCAGTTCCATGTGTTCTTAGGCCTTGGCTGTAGGCTGAGTTATACCATTGGCTCCACTGGTTCTCAGGCCTTTGGACTATAACTGAATTATACCATTGGCTTACTTAGCTCTCCAGATTGCAGACATTTTATCATGGGGCTTCTTGGCCTCCATAATCATGTGCGCTAAATCCTATAATGAATCCCCTCTTATAGATCCATGTTTGAATCTCCTATTGTTTCTATTTCTCTAGAAAGCTCTTACCAATACACTGCAGAAATAAAAAATCTGGTAATGTCATTTTTTTGCTATAAATTTAGAGTGAAAGTGTGATTCATCCCACTTTGTATGTGTGCTTTTTATCTCAACATTTTATATGCATATTCCTCTCCCATTCCCTCAGCACACTCTCACCACATCTTTCTGTCACTGACCATCACTGCCTGTGTAGGTTCAAAGCTCTATAATTAGATCAGACTTTCTTCATATGTCTTGGTTTAGTGATGTGTCATCAGATGTCCAGAATATTTCACATTTTGTGGTTAGGTACAGTTAAGTGCTACAGTTCATCTCCATAAATTCATGCCACATTTGATCTTTTGACTATTAGCTTTCTCTACCGTCCAACTCTCCCAGCAGTTCTGTCTTCAGGCACCTAACGCTAAGTGATCACTATGACAAGAGGAGAAGTAATTAATTAGATTAATGTTCAAACACTCCCCCACAAGTTGTCAATACCCATATTTATATCATAATGCTGTGATTTTGGCAGAATTATTTGCTTTTTATGAAAATCTGATGAAGCAATTTTCAGATTTCCTAACATGAATCAAAAGTTTGAAAAACACATGGATATATATCTATATCCCTGTTAACTTTTCCCCATTTAATGTGATTTTGCACTTTGAGACTTGAGCTAGGAAAGAAGATTAACCAAATATGGTAAGAATGAGTTTTCAAACAGAATTTTAAGTCCAATTTTCAAAAGTCAAGACATTCAAATATAACTTCACTTATTAAAGCATGTTAGTAATAGATCTACTCAAGCATTTGATCTTTGTTGAATGATAGCAAAGCACAAAGTGAATGGTAAAAAGATCATCATTAATATCTGCAAGAAAGTCACTTAGTAATGTATGATTCTTCTAAAGTGCTAAAGAATGTACTATGTGTGAGGTTTTATTATATATAAATACACACACATAGTATTATAAGAGAGAACATATACAAGTGGTTTCTAAAACTAATTAAAAAGAAAAGAAGTTAAACTCATAGTAAGTGACTATTTTGGTATTTTTTGAGTGAACATAAAGTCCACACCATGTTTCTGTATATCAGATTGTACTAGAGATTCATGATTAGGATATTGCATATAATTACAGTCATATGCCCCATAATATTTTAGTCAATGACCTACTGCGTAAATGACAGTGGCCGCAAAAGATTATGATACAGCTGAAAAATTCCTTATTCCCTAGTGACATCATGGCCACTGTAATGTCATTGTGCAATGCATTCTTCAAGGCATTGTGGTGATTCAGGTATAAACAAATTCACTGCACCACAGATTGTATAAAGGGACAGCATGGGTAATTATAGACAGCACATAGTACTTGGTAATAATGATAATGTCGTTGTTGTTAGGTGCTGTTGAGTCGGTATCCGACTCATAGTGACCCTCATAGGGTTTTCAATGGCTGACTGTTTTGGGATTGCCTTGGGAGTGGATTGTCATGTCCTTCTCCCATTTTTTGTGGTGTTGGGAATTGAACTCAGGACCTCAGAGACTGCAGCGCAGCTCTCTACCAACTGAGCTAAATCCCAGCCCAATTATATTACTAGTTTATGTATTTTCTTACTATACTTCTCATCATTATTTTAGTATACTCCTTCTACTTATAAAAAAGTTTACTGTAAAGCATGCCATTTTACACCAGCAGCAAACTCATATATCTTGTTTTTACTTTGCTCTTGATTGCATCATTTTCTTTTGAGCTTGCTTTAATCTTATATTGTTTTGTTCATTGTGGCCCTAGGAACAATACATTATAACATACATGCATACATACATACATACCATATACTGTAGGTGTATAGTGGGCCATCCCATCTAGATTTGTGTAAATATACCTTCTGATGGTTACACAATGATGTACTCACCTAATAAAACAGATCTGAAAGAAGCACATTCCTGTTGTTAAACAATGCATGAATACAGAAGTTTATAAGTCTATAGAACCCTGGCAATGCTTTCCCTGAGTACACTTGTTTTGTTATCTATAGTGGGTTGACAGAAAATAACCAGACAAGATGATAGGTGTTTTATCAATGTTTGGGTCATCTATTTAGAAATGCTGATCATTTTCACACAAAGCCTATATTTTTAAAACTTTAACATATTTTATGTCACTGAGAAAAAGCACAATGCTAATGAATAGCTTCTGTGAAAAGGTGTCCCCTGATTTTGGACGATGACATGAAAGAAGTTAAGCAAAGAAACCCATCATGAAGCATCTGAGCTCTATATCTGATGATACCAAGACTGTACATGGCCTTCCTGATTGTATTATTGCTCATTTATGTTGGAGTATTACTAATGCCTCAGGACAACACACCCCCACACATCTGTCAGTTTGCCACACTGTGGGGGCTTGTGTGTTGCGATGAGGCTGAGAGCTCTGCCACTGTAACCTCGGACATGAGCAAGGTTATCCATGGTGGACAGGTTTTCAGCTGAGCTTCCAAATTCAGACAGACTAGGGAATAGGACCTGGCGAGCCACTCCCGAAACAACTAGCCATTGAAAATCCTATGGATAGCAAAGAAACACTGTCACATATATTGCTGGAAAATGAGCCCCCAGGTTGGAAGGCACTCAAGACTACTGGGGAAGAGTTGACTCCTCCAAGTAGAGACTACCCTGATGACAGAAATGGAGTAAAGCCCCAGGGTGCTCAACTTGGTGATGTGGCATGACTCAAAATAAGGAGAAACAACTGTAAACACCCATTAATAATTGGAACATGGAATGTACGTAGTATGAATCTAGGCAAATTAGAAATCGTTAAAAGAGAAATGGAGTGCATAAACATTGACATCTTAGGCATCAGTGAGCTAAAATGGACCAGCATAGGCCATATTGAGTCAGATAATCATATGGTCTACTATGCTGGGAATGGTAAACTAAAGAGAAATGGCATTGCATTCATCATCAAAAAAGACATTTCAAGATCTGTCATGAAATACAATGTTTTCAGTGATAGAATAATATCCATACTCCTACAAGGAAGGCCAGTTAATATAACTATTATTCAAATTTATGCACCCACCACTAAGGCCACAAATGAAGAAAGGGAAGACTTCTATCAGCTTCTGCAATCTGAAATAGATCAAACATGCAATCAAGACATACTGATAATCACTGGGGACTGGAATGCAAAGGTTGAAAACAAAGAAGAAGGCTCAGTAGTTGAAAAATATGGTCTTGGTGACAGAAACGAAGCTGGAGATCGCATGATAGAATTTTGTCAGCCCAATGACCTTTTCACTGCAAATACATTTTTTCAACATCATAAATGGAGACTATACACATGGACTTCACCAGATGGAACATACAGGAATCAAACTGACTACATATGTGGCAAGAAACGATGGAAAAGCTCTGTACAAAATGTCAAAACGAGCAGATGCTGTCTGTGGATCAGACCATCAACTTCTCATATGCAAGTTCAAACTGAAGCTGAAGAAAATTAGGACAAGTATTCGAGAGCCAAGATATGACCTTGAGTATATGCTACCTGAGTTCAGAGACCACCTCAAAAATAGGTTTAATGCATTAGACACAAATGACAGGGGACCAGAAGAGTTGTGGCATGACATAAAAGATATCATTCAAGAAAGAAGCAAAAAGTTCTTAAAAAGACAAGAAAAAAAGAAAAGACCAAATTACATGTCCAAAGAGACACTGGACCTTGCACTCGAATGTTGAGAAGCTAAAGCAAAAGGAAGACATGATGAAGTTAAGGAACTAAACAGAAGATTCCAGAAGGCAGCTCGAGAAGACAAAAATAAATATTATAATGACATGTGCAAGGAGCTGGAGGCAGAAAACCAAAAGGGAAGAACACACTCTGTGTTTCTCAAGCTTAAGGAAGTGAAGAAAAATTCAAGCCTCGAGTGGCAGTAGTGAAAGATTCTACAGGGAAAATATTAAATGATGCAGGAAACATTAAATAAGATTGGAAGAATACACAGAGTCATTATACAAGAAAGAATTGGTAGATGACCTACCATTCCAAGAGGTTGCATATGAAGAGGAACCAATGGTGTTGAAGGATGAAGTGGAAGCTGCCTTGAAAGAACTGGCGAAACACAGGCTCCAGGAATTGATGGGACACAAATAGAGATGTTTCAACTAACAGATGCAGCACTGGAGGTGTTAACATGTTTGTGCCAACAGATTTGGAAAACAGCTACTTGGCCAACTGACTGGAAGAGATCCATATTTGTGCCTATTCCCAAAAAAGGGGATCCAATTGAATGTGCAAATTATCGGACAATATCATTAATATCACACACCAGCGAAATTCTACTAAAGATCATTCAGAAGCGACTGCAGCAGTATATAGATAGGGAATTACTGGAAAATCAAGTGGGATTCAGAAGAGGGTGGGGAACCAGGGACATCATTGCTGATGTCAGGTGGATATTAGCTGAAAGCAGAGAATATCAAAAAGATGTCTATCTATGTTTTATTGACTATGCAAAAGCATTTGATTGTGTGGATCATAACAAATTATGGATAACACTTTGGAAAATGAGAATACCAGAAAACCTAATTGTGCTCATGAGAAATCTGTACATGAACCAGGAGGCAGTTGTTAGAATAGAACAAGGAAACACTGAGTGGTTTAAAGTTGAGAAAGGTGTGTGTCAGGGCTGTATACTTTCACCCTATCTCTTCAATTTATACGCTGAGCAAATAATCCGAGAAGCTGGACTTTATGAGGAAGAATGTGGCATCAAGATTGGAGGACCACTCATTAACAACCTGCGTTACGCAGATGACACAACTCTGCTTGCTGAAAGTGAAGAGGATTTAAAACATTTACCGATGAAGATCAAAGATCATAGCCTTCAATACGGATTGTGACTAAACATCAACAAAACAAAAATCCTTACCACTGGGTCAGCACCCAACTTCACATTAAATGGAGAAAAGATTGAGGTTGTCCAGGATTTTGCTTTGCTTGGCTCTATAATCCACACCTGTGGAAGCAGCAGTCAAGAAATCAAAAGACGCATTGCTCTAGGAAAAGCTGTGGCAAAAGATCTCTTTAGAGTATTGAAAAGCAAAGATGTCACATTGAAGAGGAAGGTGCGTCTGACTCATGCC
>VMDO01029614.1:0-22411 GCA_007922755.1 Pedetes capensis | reverse complement strand
GAGAACAATCCCTGGAGAAGGACATCATGTTTGGAAGAGTGGCAGGTCAACGCAAAAGAGGAAAACCCTCCACCAGATGGATTGACACAGTGTCTGCAACAATGGGCTTAAACATAAATAAGATTGTTTGCCTGGCACAGAATCGGCAAGTGTTTCGATCTGCTGTACATAGGGTCGCTATGAGTCGGACTTGACTCGATGGCACCTAACAACAACAACAACATAAGGAGCAATGAGACTGAACCAGTAAGAAGTTTCCCAACAAAGAAAAGCCCAGCATTGGATAGATTCACTACCAAATTCTACCAGATCTTTAAAGAATTAACATTAATGTTCCTCAAGCTATTTCATAAAATAAAAAGGAAAGGAACACTTCCAAACTCATATTTGAAACCGGCTTTATCCTGATACCAAAACCAGATAAGGATATAACAAAAAAGAAAACTACAGACCAATTTCTCTGATGAACATAGATGCAAAAATTTTCAGTAAAATACTTGCAAATCAGCTTCAACAACACATAAAAAAGATCATACACTATGACCAAGTTGATTTCATCCCACGGATGCAAAGATGGTTCAACATATGCAAGTCAACACATGAATAGACTCAGAAATCACATGATCATCTAAATAGATGCAGTCTTCACAAAGAATAAAATACCTAGTAATAAACCTAGCCAAGGAGGCAAAAGACCTCTACAATGAAAGCTTTGAAACACTGAAGAAACAAATTAATAAGACACTAGAAGATGGAAAGACTTCCTATGCTCATGGATCAGAAATATTAATGTTGTGAAAATGGCTATATTACAAAAAGCAACCTACAAATTTAATATAATCCCCATCAAAACCCTAATGATATTCTTCACAGAAATAGAAAAAACAATCCTAAAATTCACGTAGAAGCACAAAAGATCCCAAATAGCCAAAGCAATCCTGAGCAGAAAGAGCAGTACAGGAGCTATCACAATACCTGATATCAAATTATACTACACAGTCATAGTAACAAAAACAGTATGGTATTGGCACAAAAAGACATGTAGACAAATGGAACAGAATAGAAATTCCAGAAATAAACCCATGTAGTTACAGCTACCTGATGTTTGACAAAGGTAAGAAAAACATTTGTTGGTTGTTAAAAAATAAATAAAAACATACATTGGAGAAAAGAAAGCCTCGCCAACAAATGGGTTTGGGAAAACTGGATAGTTACAGGTTTGGATCTGGTTAGTACTTGGATAGGAGACCACCTGGGAACACCAGGTGCTGTAGGCTTGGGATAAGGACCTAGCAACCCACTCCCCCAAAATAACCTGCCATTGAAAACCCTATGAATAGCAGAGAAGCACTGATGATAGTGTTTCACCTGTTGAACATAGGACCACTATGAATCAGATACCAACTCGAGAGCACCTAACAACAACATGTGGAAGTATAAAACTAGATCCTCATTGCTTACCCTCTACAAAAGCCAATTCAAAATGGATGAAAGACCCTAATGTAAGACCTGAAACTTTGAAACTGCTAGAGGAAAACATAAGGGAAACACTTCGAGATACAGGCATAGGCAAGCACTTTCTAAAAAGGGCTCCAATAGTTCAGGAGACAATATCAAGAACTGACAAGTGGAACTGCATGAAATGTAATAGCTTCTGCACAGTAAAGGAAACAATATAGTGGAGAGACAGCTTAATGAATGGGAGAAAATATTTTCCAGCTGTACATCAGACATGGGATTAATATCTATAATGTATATTTTAAAACTAAAAAACTTAAATGCTAAAAAAGCAAATTATCCAACCAAAAATGGGAAAATGAATTGACTAGATAGTTCTCAAAAGAAATACCGATGTCCTGTAAACATGAAACAACATTAGCCATCAAAGGCAAATCAAAACTACATTGAGATCCCCTCTCACACCAATCAGAATGGCTAGCATTAACAAAACAAACAATGGCAAAATGCTGGCAAGGATGCAGGAGAAAAGGACCCTCATACACTGTTGCTGGGAATGTAAGTTAGTGCAGCCACTATGGAAATTGGTAAGGAAGTTCCTCCAAAAAACTAAAAATAGAGCTACCATATGACCACTCCTGGGTATATACCCAAAGGAATCTAAGTCAACATACCATAGAGATACTGATTCATCCATGTTTATTGTGGCAGTATTTACATTAGGCAAGATACAAATTCAACCTAGATGTCAATCAACAGATGAATGGACAAAGAAAATGTGGTACATATACACAATGGAGTTTTATTCACCCATAAAGAATGAAATTATGTCATCTGCAGGAAAATGGAAGGAACTAAAGGCGATCATTTTAAGTGAAATAAGCTGGACCCAGAAAGACCAGTATTGCATGTTTTCTCTCATATGTATATGCTAGATTTTAATATATATTATAGATAATATGTACATATTAAAGATATATCATGAAAGTAGAAGTGGGATGATTTGGGAGGAATAAAGGGACTAAAGAGAGGAGGGGGGCAATAAGTAAGAGTAATAGGGGAAAGAAAGAAATGTCACACTTCCTCTCATTGGAAGAATCTAGATTTAAATACACACACACACACCCCACACACAACATGTAAGCAGAAAGGAGACCATCTGTGGAGAGGAAGGCAATCAGCAGGAGACAGGAGGTGGGATACGTCAGGATGGCGGGCAAGGTGAACATGAGCAATATATAATGATATGCATGCATGGAAATACCATAATGAAACCCATTAATTTGTTCACTAGCTAAAAAGTTACTATGAAAAACATCATTTAAAAATAGAATAGATTTAGGGTGTGATGAAAGAATAAAATGGAGAGATTTCACTCAGGCTATATGTTCTAAAAGGTGTTCTTGAAGAAAGTGGTGCATCAAATGAGCAGAGTCAGCATGTGAAGGATTAGAAGTGCAGAGCAGCAGAGATGCAAAGTCCCTGGGGTGGGAAAGATGCTGGTATACATGTGGTGAAGGGTCTTCTGGAGGTCTGGTTACCCCCACATACACACACACACTTTCCCTGGCATCTCATAGCACTCCTTCCTCTTTACCACCATTGACTCCTGCACTACCAGCCTCTTTCTTTTGTGTACACAGAACTTTCCTCTTTCCCCAACTGCCCACTAGTGCTGAACCAGGTATCTGTGGCCCCTGCTTGCAAAGGTCATGCACAATTTTGAACCTTGTATTGCTTGATGTGTCTGCAGCATTTTGCTCTGCTAGCTGGCCCTTCCTTTTCTACACTTTCTCCTCTCTTGGATTTTAGGACACTTCATTTTTCTTTGTTTTCTTCTCTGTCTAGATATCTCTTCTGTCTGTCCATGAAATATTGGCCTTCTATATCCCATCCTTGGTACACTTACCTTCTCATTCATGAAATATTCTTCCCAGGTGTTCTCCCCTAGTCCAACACCTTTAACTATAGGCAACATTCCAATGAATCCCATAATGCTCTTCCTCTCCATCGCAAGTCTCCCTGCCTAGGTTCCTCAGAGCCTTAGAGACACTGTGTACAGTATTAGTGGTGATTGTGCAGAAAGGTACATGCTACTATCACTGTCCTGTGCTTCTACCTCCCATCTTAGATGAGGTAATATCCCTGCCCTACTGTTCTCCCCACTCACTATTTTTCCCCCAAGGGAATAGTTTCAAATCTTACTGATCAGCTCTTGAAACATTCAGGTGCTGAATTTTAAGAATGGGTAGGGGTAACTGTTCTTCAGAGACAGAATGGGACTCCACCCATTTGTTGTCAGTTTCTGATGCAAAAGTAACTTGTTCCCCTGGTCTTGCTCCTATAGGGTAAGTACACCAGAGAAGGTCCAGCCCTGGAGGCAATCAAAGAGCCCACTCCTGGTCCCTGGCATTCGAAGCCCTCATACCTGCTCCCCAGATTCAGCCCTCTGTAACCAAGGTGGAAAGGAGAAAGCCTTGCTTGAATTTTTGGGCTTAAGCCCTGTGCTCTGGGCTTGCTGTTGGGTATACGATGTTTACCTAGTTATGAAAGCAGTGATTATCTCTCCTTTGACATTTTCTATAAGTAAGTGTGAAACTGGTGGGTAGAAGGTCACTAAAATCCTGTCCCCAGCTGAATGCCTTACCAAGGAAAGGCACCTCCCAACTGCACACTTGAACAGTTCCATCTTCTTCCTCTCTCTTACCCACTGTGAATTACTCACCCTTCCAATAATCTCCTTCTTGTTGTTATTGTTAGGTACCATCCTGTTGGTGTCTGACTCATAGCGACCCTACATACAATAGGTGAAACACCATTGTTAGTGCTTCTCTGCTCTTCATAGGGTTTTTGATGGTTGACTGCTTTTTGGGAGTGGGTTGCCAGGTCCTTCTCCCAAGCTTACAGCACCTAGTGTTCCCAGGAGGTCTCCTATCCAAGTACTAACCAGGCCTGACCCTGCTTAGCTTAAGAGATCTGACATGATCGGATGCCACAGTGATAGAGCTGCAGGCGAATTATCTCCTAGTTGAATCTAAATACAGTCCCCTTACTTCGGTTTCCTTAGTTGGGGCTCTAGCACTTCTCACCTGGAATACTGCACACAACAGACTCAGCCCTCTTCTCTAGACCAGACCACTTCCAACCCTCTTCCTGCACCAATGTCTACATACGAGATCATCAGATCACTCTCTTGCTCCACATGCTTTGGTCATCTCAAAGCTTTCAGAAAAATCCCAGGTTGGTCCTCCCTGTCTCCTGACCTTCCATCAGCTGGAATTCTCAGTCAGTATCATGCATAGGTTCACAGCCTTTAGCTACCACCCTCAGAGCCCTCTTGTTGCATCTCCCAGTGGACACCATTTGTGATCACCATGTCCACTTACCCTGAGTGTATTCTAATTACTCGTTGCTTCTCTGTATTCTGATGCCACCCTGAACGTTTCTACATCTCCCAGCTAATCCACAGATCCTGGGGAGGCAGGACTCTGAGCCTCTCTCTCTACCTCTCTCTCTACCTCTTTTGCTTAGTTCAGGATGGGTCCCAGATGAATACTTGCTGAATGAATGACTCAACAGAGACAAGAAAAACAATGACAAGTTTCAAGGGTCAACCTGAGCATATGGTGACAATAACGGCCCTAGGGGCCAATGACCTCTATTTGTTGAGTGAACTTCCAGTTCATGCTGGAGTTGAAAAATAAATTTTTGTGTGCCGTTAAGTGGTGCCTAGAGAGAAATCATATGAAGTCAAATTTGATCGAACTTTTAGCTATCTCTTTTGTTATCAAGACCAATGACATAAATAAAAGCTATTTAAAATACTACAGAAACAAAAATCAATATGTGTTATGTTCACCCTACCATACCACTAGTGACAACTAGTGAAACCATGAACCACACTTGATTTAGAAGCCATAAAAATATCCTGGGGACATGCCTAGTTTTCTTTTAGAACCCATCATTTTCTATTTGTCATCTGACTTAAATCTTCCAAAGAAGAAGACTACAGAAATCAGTGATAATTAAGAGACTTTATACTCTCACTTCTTATTAGCCACATCTTCTTTTGTAATTCACCTTCAAATTCTCCCTTACTAAATAATTTGAACAAAATAAAATGTGTAACCTTGGTAAGATCTGGATATTTGAAAGCAGCAAATAGATAGTATAGCAGGCAAATTCTTTTGATTCTATGCTTAAGGCATGGCTTTGGGAAGGCGAAGGAAAGAGAAGGAGAGGGATAAATAAGGAAATGAATTTTCTGTCCAACAGACTTGCAGTGTTTGTCATGTCTGACATTGCAATACATTCATAAGAAAGTGTAACTTTCTCATCAGTTACCTTTTAAAAAAAAATCACCATGTAATATTTAACCACCGAATATGGGACTAGATCACCCTGGCGAGAGGATATTTGTTAAGCTGTCTGAATTTTTTTTTCAAACTGGTAAACTGTCTCAACATAAGCATATACAGAGACTTCTTGTTCTTTCTATTAACCTTATGAATGATTTTCTTTCTCATCCTCTTATGCTGCTACCTGTTTTTGCCCTGATACTCTTCTTCTCCTTGTAATTGGCAAAAGGGGGGGAAAAAACTCCTTCATGTCCCAGTATAGATGTGCTACTGTGACTATTAGAATTTAGCTTCTGCCTGCTGCCTACTCCAGACCCTCCTGCTTCATTGGTTCCTGATTCTTTCCATCTCAATGCATCTTGATGCAACCTTTGGATGTCATACACTCTTCATTAATTTAACCTTGCGTCCTATTCAGATAGTGGGGGGACGTTAGGGACTAGCCTAACTTAATCAGCATTGAGGTAAAATGGGTTCCTTCTACCTGCCACACACACCGTGTGCAGCAGTCATTATGGCCAGCACTCTCATCCTCATGTCACTCATGCCCCATTTGAAAGGGAGTCACCTCCAGAGGGCAGGCAGAGCTCTTAGAAAGGATGTTAGTTGGCTTTCTGTTATTATAATGAAATACGTGAGACAATCAACTTATAAAGAAAAAAGGTTTATTCTGGCTCCCAGTTTTACAGGTTCCAGGCTATGATCAGTTGGCCTCATTGCTTTGGGCCTGTGGCAAGGCAGCACATCATAGTGGGGGTATGTGGTGGAGGAGAACCACTCACATCATAAGCCCCAGGGGGAAAAGAGAAAGAGGAATAAGATGGGGCTAGAATACCATAATTCCCTTCAATGGGGTGCTTCCTAATGATGTAAGCAATCCATAGTAGGCTCTGCCCTCTAAAGGTTTCACCACCCTGGGGACCAAACCTTTAACACAGGTTTTGATGGACATTAAAGACTCAAACTACAGCAATAAGTACATGCAAAATGTATCATCAGCTCTTTACTCTCTTGGTTTAGTTTGCATATGTCCACTCACCTATATGTGCCATAAACATACATGAGAGTCTAGGCAGCAATTTAAAACTTCCCTCAACCTGAAAAGACAGAGAAAAATCTCAGAATAAAGCAAAACTGGCTAGTCTCCTACATACCATATATTTATAATATGAGGTGAATAGAAGAAATGGACTAAAGGAGAATATGGGATCAAAAAAGGAAATACCTTCTTCCCTTTCCCAAATAGCACAGGAAAGAAAAAAAAAAAAGCAACCTGAAACATTTAAAACATACATACATGGACCTCTTTGAGAGCTTTTTCACAGACAGAGAATTGGAGGCTCACAAAATTTAAGTACTTTGTTTAAAGTCTGATAGCCAGAAAATAGAACCATTCTGAATGAATCAAGGTCTGTCAGACATTGTTATCATACTTTGAAATCAAGTATTGAGAAAAATTGTACCATTCAAAATTAAAAACTAATATACCTCACCAAAGCAACTGCCATATATAAAAAACCCACAGTGAACATCATACTCAATGTGGAGGCCTAAAAGCTTTCCTCTAGTACAAAGAACAACAGCCTGTGGCCGTAGCCCTGTGGAATCCAATCCTGTCAGATCTCAGAAGCTAAGCAGGGTCAGGCCTGGTTAGTACCTGGATGGGAGACCACCTGGGAACACCAGAAGCTGTAGGCTTGGGAGAAGGACCTGGCAACCCCCTCCCAAAAATCAATCTGCCATTGAAAACCCTATGAACAGCAGAGAAGCACTGACAATAATGTTTCCCCTGTTGTACAGAGGGTCGCTATGAGTCGGATACCAACTCGACGGCACCTAACAACAACAACAAGTACAAAGAACAAAACAAGGATGCCTACCTGTATTGTTTCTAATCAATATAGTATGAAAAACCCACCCAGAATATGTAGGCAAGGAAAAGAATTAAAAGCTCCCAAATTAGAAAAAAAATTATCTCTTTTCACAAATATCATCTTATATGTTGTTGTTGTTATTGTTGTTGTTGTTGTTGTTGTTAGGTGCCATCAAGTTGGTATCTGACTCATAGCGACCCTCATAGGTCTGGGATTTAGCTCAGTTGGTAGAGCACTGCGCTGCAGTCTCTGAGATCCCGAGTTCAATTCCCAGCACTGCAAAAATGGGAGAAGGGCCTGGCAATCCACTCCCAAGGCAATCCCAAAACAGTCAGCCATTGAAAACCCTATGACGGTCATCTTATATATAGAACACTAACAATATCACCAAAAATCTGTTAGAACTAATAAATGAATTCGGCAAAGTAGGAGAATATAAAGTCAACATACAAAAATCAGTTGCATTTCTACACACGAACAATGAACAATTTGAAAAGGAAATTAAGAAACCAATTTCATTTACAATCGCATCAAAAAGAACAATGTACTTAGGAATTACTGGCAATTTGACCAAGAAGGAAAGAAAAGTTTTTCAATGAATATTTAAAAATATTTCTGAAAGGAATTAAAGATTTGATAAACTGAAAGAAATCCATGTTCATGGATTGCGAGACTTACTGGTAAAATATCAACAATACCAAGTGATGTACAGACTTAAGGAATTCTTTCCCAAAAACTCAATGACAATATTTTTGCAAAAATAGAAAAAAAATCCTAAAAATCATACGGAATGTCAAGGGAACCTAGTTAGTCAAAACCATCTTGAGAAAAAACAAAGCTGGAGGACTCACATGTTTTGATTTCAAAATGTTCTACAAAGGTAAAGTAAGCAAAGTAGCATGGTGCTGACAAAGACAGATATATACACCAATGGGACAGAAAATAATTTGGAAATAAACCCTTGTCTATGTGGCCAAATGTTTGCCTAAAGAGGTGTTAAGGCTATGCAATGGAGAAAAGGTGGTCTTTTTAACAAAAAGTGCTGGGAAAACTGGAAAAAGTTTCTTTTCCTCCATAAGCAAAAGAATGAAATTAGAGCCTTACCTAACACCATATACAAAAAAATTAATTCAAAGTAAATCAAAGACTTAAACATTAAACATAAGAACTAAAACTATAAAACTCTTAGAAGAAAACATAAAGCAACAGCATCCCAACATTGTACTTGGTAATGATTTCATATATCACTGGAGAGATAGGTTTCAAAAGAAAAAACTGACTAAATTGGATTTTTTAAAAATTGGAAAACGGTTGTACATCAAGATGTTATCAACAGAGTAAAAAGGCAGCCCATAGAATGGGAAAAATATTTGCAAATCATATTTCTATTTAAAGATTAATACCTAGACTAGATTAGAGAGAGCCCCTATAACTCAACAACAAAGAAAGTCCAACAACCATATTCAGAAAAGGGCAAAGAATTTGAATAGATATTTCTCCAAAGAAGACACATGGCTGTCCAATAAAATGAAAAGACACTTGACATTGCTAATCACTAGGGAAAAGCAAATCAACACCAGAATGAGATACCACCTCACACTCATTAGGATGATGCTATAATTTTTGAATTAAAAAATAATAACAAATTTTTGGCAAGGATGTGAAGATATTTGAACACTTATGCTGTGTTTGTGAGAGTGTAAAATATAATAGGCAATGTGGAAAACAGTATGGTGATTCCTCAAAAAATTAAAAATAGAATTATCCTGTGACCTAGTAATTCTACTTCTAGATACATACCCAGGAGCATTAAAGGTAGAGTCACAAGGATATATTTGTACACTGGAGTTCATAGCAGCATTATTCGCAATAATAAAACATGAAAATAATCTATGTCCATTAACAGATGAATGGATATATATATACATACACATATATATATACATACATACATACATACATACATACTATATACACAAAATAGAATAATATCCAGTATTAAAAAGGAAGGAAATTATGACATGTGCTACAACAGAGATGAACCTTGCAATAGTATGCTAAATGGAATAAGCCAGTCACAAGGACAAATATTTTATGAGTCCACTTAAATGTGGTTCTTAGAGCAGTCAAAAACAAACATACAAAAAGTAGAGTGGTGGTTGCCTGGGGTGGAGGTGGGCAGGGACTTATTGTTTAATGGGTACAAAGATTCAATTTTATAAGATGAGATGTGCTTAGTGGATAGATGGTGGTGATAGTAGAGTAACAGTGAGTCTACTTAATTCCACTGAACTACACACTTAAAAATGGTTAATACAGTAAATTTTATATTATGTGTATTTTACTGTATTAATCACTTTCTGTTTCTGTGACAAAATATCTGAGAAAACAACTTAATGGAAGAAAGATTATTTTGGGTCATGGTTTCAGAGGTTCTAGTTAATGGTCGCTGGGATTTAGCTCAGTTGGTAGAGCGCTGCGCTGCAGTCTCTGAGTCCCGAGTTCAATTCCCAGCACCACAAAAATGGGAGAAGGACCTGGCAATCCACTCCCAAGGCAATCCTGAAACAGTCAGCCATTGAAAACCCTATGAGGGTCACTATGAGTCGGATACCGACTTGACAGTACCTAACAACAACAACAAGTTAATGGTCAGCTGGCTCCATTGCTATGGCCTGAGGTTGTGAGAAAGAACATCATGGTGGCAGGGCATGGTAGAGAAAAGCTGCTTATCTCATGGCAGCCAGGAAGCAGACAGCAAGGAAGAGGCCAGCAACAAGGCCAGCAACAATTCATCTTTAGCATTATTATTTTTTTAAACTATTAACCCATATCAATTCCTATTTATCATCTTTTGAACCTTATATACCTCTTTAAAGCAGGACTCGGAATTACAAAATAATCAAAAGTAATACAAATATATGTGAATGGTTATGAAGTAAATGAAATCTCAGTGTAATAATGTACTGGCTCATAATTGTGAACAGAGGCAGAGATGGTTACTGGAGGCTAACTGGAATCTTTCTTGTAATAATGAGCTCACAATCAATCCATTATGTTTCCAGTGACACATGGCATGGCCAAATTTCTTGTTTTGACTTTTGGATTTTCTATTTTTTTCTTGCTACTCCCACAATAACCTATTAAGTCTCCCTCTAGGCTTATTATGTTCTGTTTCTCTCTGTTTTCATTCCTTGGTTTTATTTTGCATCGACATAGTTACAGGCATTTTGCTCTTCACTCCAGGCCACTGGAAAAACTGATAATCTCCATTCATCTCTATGTAGCACATCCTGTGCCCTCATACCAATAAAAGCACAGAAATATGGAATGTTAGTGCCACTAGGGACTTGTATGATCACTGAGGATATTGTAGGTTAAGAGACATGGACAAGATCAGTATGGCCACTTGGTGACTGAATTCAGACTAAACTAGGTTTCTAACTCCCTGTTTATGGCAAAAGATCTCTGGTTAGGATGTGTCATAGGTTACTTTTTTCCCCTCTACCCCACTTGGGTTTATAGGAGTCCTCTGGGTTTTAAATTTCTCTTAGTAAGATGTGAGGATCAGTTATCTTCTCTTCGGAACTTTTTTGCACCATTTCCTCCACAGCTCAGGAGAGAATCTGGGCCACAGCTGGAGGCAGCTGGGAGGAGAAGAGCCAGTGTGGGGATGCCGCAGCTGCAGATCTCTGGATCATGGGTGTTAGCCCTGATGGTGACACAATCTGTCATTTGCCTGTGTATTTTTATAATGAAGATAAACTTCAGTTTGTATTTAATTATTGTTTTGCTAATTTGGTGGTTTTAAATCGTTTGCCAATAGTATTTTAAAATTCCTTTTCCTTTGAAGTTATTCTTCCTCTTAATGCAGCAATTAAATACCACTGATTAAGACTCACAAACAGAAAAAAACTGGCAGTGCATATAACCAAATATATTTTAGGAAATGGTACAATGAATCCCTCAGCTCCTTCCCTCAGGGGATGCCCAGGGATTAAGGAAAAATGATAAAGCAAGGAAAGAGCTGTTAGAACTCTAACAAGCTTGAGTGCCAGGATTCAAGGGCCCCCAAAGATAAGCTGGAGGATGGAACAAGGAGAGGGCCAGGCTATCCTGCAGACATAGGGATCATAAAGGATGACAAAGTAGAGAGACAGGTAGGAGGAGATATGGAGGCAGCCAGCTCATGTGGCCACCCCTCAGCCTGAATCACACCATGCTAAAGGCTTCCAGGAGCAGAATGTAAATGGAGAGTTGCCAACAATCATAATAAGAAAGGAGAGATTGTCTGCCTGTTTGACTATGTGGGGAAATGCTAGGGAGATTCCTGGGCAGAAGATGTGAATTCTGGGTTCTAATAAAACTTCAGTCTAAGAGTTTCATTACATGGGACGTACGACACCACGGTGGACAATCATCATGTTTCTTTCTAGAATGGAGATGAGTCAGAGACGAGATTCCTCTCTCTTTGGAGTCCTTCTGGGGAGTGTCCCTTACCCTTCCTCTAATTTGTGACACGATTGTCTCTGGTACACATGCTTTGCCTACACTGTATTATTTATTCATTTGTTTAACAAGCACTGTTGTTGTTGTTATTGTTGTTGTTGTTGTTAAGTGCCATTGAGTCAGTGTCCTCCCCATAGTGACCCTATGTATAACAGGCAAAACACTATCACTAGTGCTTTTCTGCTATTCATAGGGTTTTCAGTGGCTGATTGAATTTTGAGAGTGGGCTGCTGGGTCTGTCTCCCAAGCCCACAGTATCTGGTGTTCCCAGGTGGTCTCCTATCCAAATACTAACCAGGTCCCACCCTGCTTAGCTTCTGAGATCTGACAGGATCGGATGTCACAGTGGTATGGCTGCAGGCAACAAGCACTGAATGTCTCTTAAATGCCAGGTACTGTACTATCCCTGGGGATTCTGAGATGAGACCTAGCAGCTTCTGCCTCAGTGCTTACAGCTCAGTAGGGAAGATACCCAGAAAGGCCACTCATTAAAAACCATATAGGAGACAAAGGGAAGCTGCTAAATAATGGGGACAGACAGGAAGAAATAGTGACCAAGTAGGGGAGATTTTTTGAGTTAGGTCTTGCAGGTACATGGGAATTTGTCAAGAATACTAGAAGGAGTTGGAATCATTAAGCTCCAGAAACAAAATTGAAAGCAAGAGTCAGAAAATGTCAAAATTTGTGGATTCTTTTCTATTTTAAAATCAGATATTTTAAAACTCATGTAGAGGAGTTATTATTTCAAAAGCTCTTAATTATTTCTCTCTGACCAACTATTGAAATTAATTTGTATTTTGGACATACGGCATTTTTAATATCTTCAATCACCAAAAAAGATGAATTCACATACTACTGAAGGGACTCCCATTCCATTCTCCAGCATTTGTCTAGAAACTGCAAGTCTGGAAAACTCTTGCTTTCAGTCTCTGAGATTTCCTATTCTCAAATGTTCAGAGTATAATAAGAGTTGAGTCGACCTAACAACAATAACACAACAATCACATGCAGGCTGCAAAGTTCCACAGCCAGTTCCTTGCTTTCATCCTAAGTTTCTAAAACTTCTATTGTTATAACTTCAACCAAGAAACAGGCAGGTGGCTATTTGAGTTTCACTGTGTTCAAAAGTAAATGTACAACTGAAGCAGGCTAAACAGAATCAGCACATTACAGTACAAAACTCTCAAATTATTTGTTAACTATTAGAAGCTTAGTGATCGTGAGCTTCTTGAGGACAAATGGTCCCTGATCCTTGGCTAAGGACATTCCGTTTCTACAAAGTTTCAAAGTGATGATCATGGGCATTCTTATCAGAACCAGTTTCACTAGCCTTTCCTTTATTTATGTTGATATATTCTGTATTGGTACCAATGTGGAATCTCTTCTCAAGTAGGCATAGGAAGCTTTTTGTACAAAGATCTGAGCTCCTATAAAAAAATGTTGTTGTTGTTAGATACCATCAAGTCAGGTCCAACTCAGAGCGACCCAGCATTGTGCCATGCCCAGCACTATGTCAGTGATGTCTGCTATTCATAGGGTTTTTGATGGCTGATTGTTTCAAGACTGTCTCAGGAGTGGGTTGCCAGGTATTTTTCCCACTTTTCAAGTGCTGGGGATTGAACTCAAAGCCTCAGAGTGCATGGAGCAGGCATTTCACCAACCAAGCTAAACCCCAGCCCCCCATAAAAACTGTTGTTGTTGTTGTTGGGTGCCATCAACTTGGTATCTGACTCATAGCAACCCTATGTACAACAGAAGAAACACTATTATCAGTGCTTCTCTGCTATTCGTAGGGTTTTCAATGGTGCCCCATAAAAATAGGAGCCATTAAATTGGAGAACCACAGTATATCAGGCTCCACAGATAAAATGCTGGGGTGAGCAAGAGCCAAATGGGCAATGGGTGGCTCTGTGCCTGGGCAGGGGGGGTAGAATATACCTAACCATGAGCAAAGGAAATTCTGAGAAGCCAAGAGACAAAATGTGATCATATGCTTTATTTTCAGTAGGAGGAGCATTGCTATTATTGTTAGGTACTGTGGATTCAGGTCTGACTCATAACAACGCTATGTACAACAGAATGAAACACTCCCCGACACTGTGCCATGCCTGGCACTATGTCACTGTTTCTCTGCTATTCACAGGGTTTTCAATGGCTGGTTGTTTCAGGAGTGGGCTTCTGGGCCCTTGTGCTAGGAGGAGCATAAGATGGACCAAATGCCTCTGTCAATGCCTGCATTTTCTAAGAAGTGCTCAGAGAGGTGGAAGATGGTCTGCTGAAGGGAAAGAGAAATGTGAAGACAGTGCATGGGTGGACAAGGCTCATTACAAAGAAGTGAAAACCTGTATCCTTCCTAATGAGGAGACTACAAAAGAGGTTTGAGGATCCAAAACCACTCAAGAAGCTTCCTTTGCTGCCACCTTTTTCTGTTCTGAATACCATCCTGAAAATCAATATCCTAGCCCATCCAAGGGGGTGTTGAAGAGAAACTGGGAGAGATGTGGACCAACACATCTGCAGATTACAAGCAGCCTGATGAAAAAAACGGTGCCTTACTAAAGGAAAAATCCAGAAAGAACACTGCTGTACACCAGGCTAGAGAAAAGCTGGTGCAGCATTCAAGGGAGCTGTCAACACTGAAAAGAGCAAGTAAATAGAAGGAGGAGGAGGAGGACAAGGAGGAGAGGAAGAAGAAAGAAAGAAGAGGAAGATTAACAGATGAAGATGATCATGAATTATTTGGTTCTATTACAGTTTCTTTTCCTTGTATTTAATGCATTCAACCATCCTATATACAACTTACTCCTTTTAAAGACAGAAAACTGAAATGTAAGGCTGTGTAAGATTTGTTTTTAAACTCTACAATATAGTTAATATACTACCAAATGTATTTTTAGATAGCATTGTCCTGTAGCATTTTCTGTAGCCATTAGCCTGGTACAACATGGGGACTGTAAATTGTCAGGGAAATTTAAAGCAGGTTCTTGTTGGTGCAAAGCACAAATCAGTTATGTATGGAGATGGTAGCTTTTTCACCTTTAGTTGTCTCAGATGCAGATTATATGAAATAATTGTGGTTCCATTAACAGAACGCCACTCTACAACTGCAAAAAAAGTCAGTTTCACTTCTTTTGTTGACATTCTGATTGCTTCCAAGTAAATATAAGCTTTCGAATTAAAACAAAACTAAGCACCAAGTAGACAAAAACTGGAGAACCAATGTGCAGAGTATCTATTACTAACTTCAAAGATGTATGATCCTAATCCACCAATTGCTATTTATGTGAACTTGAGATGGGTATTTAGCATCTTTGTGCCTTCACTTCCTTCTAGGTAAATAGGATAATACTACTTTACTGGTCGCTTATAAGGCTTAAATGTGGTAACATATGTAATACATATAGCTTAGTACACAGCTGACCGACACAAGGCACTTATTTACTTGGCTCATGATAGGATTCTTTCTAAAAAGTCAACAATCTAAAGACATTGAATAAAACATGATGCTTAAGCATTAATAAAAATGTTGCTTTTTTATGCTTACATTCAGTAGTAACATAACTCATGTACTTAATACAAGAGAAAAAGCATTTCAAAATAAACATACTCCAACACAATATAGTACAATACTATTTGATAGTAGATTATAACACACGTCTTAACTCTCAGCTAATGAAAATAAAAATGAATGTTATATGTGGTTATTTTAATTGGAGCTTATATCAAGGTGTTTAAAAATAGTCAAATTTTCTGAAACAATTGTACAGCATCCAATTAACATACGGATCAAAGTACAATTTTTCTCATATAATTTGAAGCAATAAATCTGCCATAGGATCTAACAAATAATTTATTCAACAACTTTCACTTTTAAAGAGATTTGCTAAATAATCACATCTAAAGGTAAATAAAATGTAAAAGGCTTGTTTCTTGGAAGTGAAATAGAGACCAAGTTCAAAGTACTTCAATTAAGTCACTCTTCCCACATATATAATACTTCCAACTTGCTAATTAATAACATTCTAAGGTTCTAGGTTGGGAGAAGGACCTGGCAACCCCCTCCCAAAAATCAATCTGCCATTGAAAACCCTATGAACAGCAGAGAAGCACTGACAATAGTGTTTCCCCTGTTGTACAGAGAGTCACTATGAGTCAGATACTGACTCGACGGCACCTAACAACAACAACAACAACAAGGTTCCAGGAACTGATGAAAATGTTCACAGTGAAATTCAATCTGTTTCTTTAAGAAAAGTACTTTGGGCTTATCGTGCATTCCAGGATAACTGAACCACCGTAGGACTGGCATCTAGTTGGCTTTAGCAAGGGCTCACATATATCCACACACTGCGCCTATCTTCTCTATAACAGTTAAAGTCTAACCCAAGGCTGGATGGCTTAGGATGTGAGACACAGAATCCACTGTCATCAGACCCACTTTTGGCCTCTAAAAATAATTTTCCAAAAAACTTATTTTAAAAACTAACAGATAGTAAAAGATGTCTGCTGCTGTTCTGTCCTATGAACATTTTCAAAATTTGAACCTGAAGACTGTCTCTTCCAGGTTACTTTGCTCATAATTAGTCACAAATACCTTCAAGACAGATAATCCAACAAGAAGCCCTTGGGGATGTCTTTAAATATAGGAAGAGAAGCCAGGAGGATACATTTATTTCTTCAGTTTTTTTCCACCAAGTTTGCTAAACCAAAGAAATAATTTTGATTTTCAAGACTACTAGCCACAGTCATAAATTAACTTCATCACTCACAGTAAAATGGGATGAAATTCAAGAATTTTTCATACCAAAAGCAAGTTCACAAGGACTAAGCAAGAAATGGCATCCCACTATACAAAAGACATTCAGCCTCTCTAAGGACCTTAGCTTGCAGCCATACCACTGTGGCATCTGATCCCGTCAGATCTCGGAAGCTAAGCAGTGTTGGTCCCGGTTAGTACTTGGATGGAAGACTGCCTGGGAACACCAGGTGCTGTGGTCTTAGGAGAAGGACCCAGCAACCTACTCCCAAAACACAATCAGCCACTGAAAACCCTATGAATAGCAGAAAAGCACTAACAATACTGTTTTACCTGTTGTATGTAAGGTCACTATGAGTCGGACATCAACTTGACAGTACCTAACAGCAACAAGGATTTTAAGACTCATGTGGGGAAGGAAAAACCTAAAAGATACTTTTCAGCATATATTTCTAGGTTATTTATTTATTTATTTGTTGTGGTGCTTGAGATCCAACCCAGACCCTTGCACACACTAGACAAATGCGCTACCACTGAGCTATATCCCCGCCCGTCAGCGTATAGTTTTAAATGCTTAGCACATATAATCCCTAATTATGAAAATGTGTGACTGTGCCAGAACAACACATATGTTCTGGTGCATAAGAGACCTCATACAGCATTTTGGAGAATACTTTGTGGCCAGCATGTGATGAGGAGGAAGGACAGGTACATCTCTATTGATGAACCACTAAATTTTGCATTTTGTCAAAGAAAGTTCTTGACCACACTAATGATAATATAAAACAAAACCAACAACCTCATTCTGCCAAGACACTGCTAATGGAATACTCCTGTATTTATGCCCCCATTAGTCACAGCCTCTCATTCAAGCTCTAAATTAGTCATTCATTAGTTGAACATGTTGAGCCTGATATAGTCTGTAAGAGTTTAGTCAAGAGAGGAGTCATAAGAGTTGAAGCAGAAAGCCAGGCACCGTGGTGCATGCTTATAATACCAGCAACTGGGGAGGTTGAGGCAGGAGAATCACAAGTTCAAGACCAGAGGCAGCCTGCACAACTTAGTAAGAAGACTCTGTCTCAAAAAAAATTAATTAAAAAAAAAAAAAATAAAAGAGGGTTGGAGGTGGGGCTCAGTGGTAGAGCACTAGCCTAGCACATGTGAGACCCTGGGTTCAACCCCTCAGTACTGGAAAATAAAAAAATAAAAATAATTTGAAGTCTGAAGTTGGGTTACATTTTGAAGGGGTATGCATTCCATGCCAAAAAGTTTAGATTTTCATTAGGGCAATGTAGAGAATTAGAAGTGTTTATAATAAGATAATTGTATGATCAGATTTTCATTTTGGCAACATGACACTTGGATGGGGGTAGGAGTAGGTACCTGGAAAGTAGTTTAAGAAAGGATTGCAATATCCCAGGTAATAAATGTTGATGGCCAGAAGGTAACTGTGGGAGTAGAACTGGAGACAAGAAAACAGAAGGGAGACAGATGAGGAAGATTAAAAAAAGGAAAAGAAGAAAGGAATGCAAGAGAGAGGAATTTTAGAGAGATGGTTAGGAAATGGTGTGTTCAGTATATAACAGGTTGTATATGAGGTCAAGGTGAGTTTTGTGGGGGAAACCAACACACAGCAGTGAGATATCTATCTGGACCTCATGAACTGGGCTGGGGTAGATCTAAATTTGATTGGCATCTCTTTGCAAATGATTATTACAGTCACCAGAGTGTCTGAGAGAGCACCAGTGGGAAGTTTGGAGTCAATAGAAAAAAAAAAGCCAAACACTAAACATTAAGGAACACCGATATTTTAGAGGTGGACATGGATGGAGGAGAATAAAGAAGGATGGAGAAAGAGAAGAAGAGGTTCTAAAGAAAGCCAAACAGTTCAAGAAGGTGGCAGTGACCAAAACTGGCAAATGCTGTCAAGGTGTCAATCGAGAAAAGACAGAAAATATCAATGGAATTTCACAAAAGAAGATGGATGGGAGACGAGTTTGGGACCTTGGTACTACAAACCCTCAGTTGGATTGAATTAGGATATACTGTGGAGATGAGCAATTGGAGACAATATTGTAGAGGACAGCTCTATGAACACCAGCTGTCCACTTCTGGAAATGCATACTAATGAAATTAGAATGCCACCTGTGGTGTAAAGCCAGGTGAGAAAAAGTTCTGGGATAAATCCAGGAGGGTGGATGGGTGCAGAGACTGCAGATGAGGTCCACAGGAATTGAGGAGGACAAGGGATCACAAAGCAAGAATGTTAGACAGTTCATCATTTTGGATGGTGAAGTTGCTTGAGACTTGAGAGGAGAGGAAAGGCAAGAGCCAGAGAGCAAAGACTTTATTACATGAAGGACAGAGCTGGGAAGATAGCTTCTGACAGTGACAGACTAGTGGGTTTTACAGTCATGCAGCAGGAGCCTCACAAGGGTATTGAGAAAAGGAAGAGAAGTAAATGGTACCTGCAAAAGGCACAAGGGGAACAAAGAAGCCCAACCTCAACTCCTGACTCTGAGAACGTAGGTCTTGGGTAAAGTAGCAAATTCTTCATGCATTCATTCACGTGTTCATTCAAGAAGTATTTCTTGAATATCTGCTAGTGCTAGGGCTCTGCTAGCTGCTGGAAAGATTCTTGGTAAATAATCATATGTGGTTCTTACTGGAAAAGTGAAAATTTGAGAGGGATGAAAGTGTCAGTTAAGGCTCAGGTATAACGAGCTCTTCTACTGGAGAGGACGATGAAAGAAGGACTTGAGTTCATACTCCAATGGCCTCATGCTCAGGTTTTGGAGAGGGGGCCTGAGGAACGAGGAGTCAAGGGAAGGAAGCACAGAGCTCGTTGTGCTGCAGAGAAGAAGTATCTAGCCTTGGAAAGATTTCTGCAGTGAGGAGCAATTAAGAATGGCAGGGATGTGCAGCCTACAGGAATTGGTTAATTGGCCTTGAGGCTGCCAGTGGAATTCATCCTAGACACACAGGTCCTGATTAATTGGGCTTCTCCAGGGAATCCAAAAATCTAACACAACAGTAACTCCTGGGGGCGATGGATCTCATTAAGAAAGTAGCCAAAGCCTAATTATACCATGGTCTAGAGAATCTGAGTGCAGGACAGCATGAGCCACAAGGATGGATTGTCCATGTGTTCGTTAGAGAAACATCCCTGGGTGCTGAGGGAGAAGCTATGCCTTTTACAATGAAGCTGTCCAGTACAACTTGGGCTTTTGAAGAAATCCACTCTTGACCTCAGTTCTCCACACCTTTCTAAGCTTTGTATCTCCTTTGCATGCACCATCTTCGGTATTTTCCCCATTATATGTGAATGATCCTCTGGGATCTATTTTAGTTCCTTCCTAGTAAGGAATGTGCTCCCTTAACTTCCCAAGCCACCATGATCAGGACAGTCAGATCCATCCTGAGACATCATAGGCCTACCAAAGATGTTTCTATGCGGCTGCATTGGCAGAATATTTCCTTGAGTTCTTCTTTGTTGTCTATTACACTAAAAGCCCCAATATTTATCTTTTTATCTGAAATCCACCCCATTGCTCATCTTCGTAACACCTCTGAGAGGCACTCAATTGCCCTAGATCAGAAGACCAAGAAATTATAAAAGATGCATCCCCATCTTTATCCAAATTCTAGAAGAAATTAAACACTGATACTTCCTCCAATATCTTCATTACCTTGATTTGCCTTTTATTCCTTGAGACTCTGCTGCCTACTGTCATCTCTCCCATAGCATTCTTGTTTCTAGCTACTTTCCTTTCCAGAGATTCAAAGAGGTCTTTTTTCTTGCCAAACTATTTGATTATATCATGCCCCCAGGAGAGGGGCACAATGCACACTATAAAGTGCTTTTTAAGTGAGATATGAGTCAAGATGGTCCTTTGGGCCCTATATGCTCTCAGTTTCCTCCTGGTGGTTTCAAGGCTTTCTGCCAGCTTTCCCAATCACATCTTCACTTCCTATAGCCCTTTACCTTCCTTTGCTCCCATGGAGCAATTATTCCCTCGGCACACTTAGCTTAATCCTTTCACTGCCATTCTCCATAACTCCTTCTCCACAACAGCTGGCAGAAAATGATTCCCAACTACTCTGGCCCCTTGGTTTTCTCATATAAATTCTTACTCAGATTCTAACTTGAACCAATGATGTGGCCACATCAGGTAGGAAAGGTGCACACGTTCCACTACCCCAAATATCCATCTAGAATGGGAGTTAATGGAGGGCAGGATATATGGTGAGCAGCATTCAGTGCAGTCCTTAGAATTGCATCATGCTTATAAAGGGTGCAACATAACAGGGAAGTCTGAACTGTGAAAGAAAGATAAGCATGGTTGGTCTTCTCTTCCCTTGCTTGCAGACACAGTTGGAAGGAAGTATTTTTATTCATTGCCTTTTGCATTTGCACCCACCATCTGATGAACTTCCTCCCGCTACTCCTATCTCCCCATGGCTAGTCACCCATTCACAAGGCTGCAATTTATCACCTATTTTATCACAGGCCCCATGAGCACTTCCATACTTGTCGGTCTTGTTTTCCAAAGCCACAAATTATCTGTGGGCCAAGTACTGTTACAAATAGGCTTCACAAGCTTTGCTGGTAAAAGAAAAAAATATCATCTTTCTTACTCTTTCAAAGTGCTATAAATGTACATACAGCTCAGACAGCTGAAATTCCTCAGACTGTTGACTACTCATTCTCACAAGGGTGAGCTCCTCCACAGGATGTATGGAAAGACTATGCATTGGAGTTCATTACCATTGTCTCCACAGGTATAAGCAATATGAAAGAGTAACAACCAATTTCTGAAGATGCCTAATTTATGCAGGGACTCAAGCCAGACATACTGACCAACTCAATATGACCACACTATGTTAGCACAAACATTCTAGCCAGAATGGAAATAACTAGATATGTATGCAAATAATTGAACTCAAAAATTTATTCTATTAACTGTTCATTTATGTAATACTTCTTGAGCAATTATTATGTGCCAGATCATAATACAGGTATTGGGGATATAGCAACATGGAAAAGATAATAAAAAATCCCTCATATTTTGTTGGCAAAAGAAGGCAATAAATAGATTTCAAGTTCTAATAGAGTATCTTTCCCCTACCTCACTCTTTGGGTGAGGATTGTGATAGTTTTATGTGTCTACGTGGTTAGGACATCATATCCAGATACTTGATCAAACATTGTTCTGATAGTTTCTATGGGGGAATTTTTTGGAGCATAATAATATTTACATCAGTGGATTTGAGCGGATTGATCTCCATAATGCAAGTGGACTTCATCCAATAAACAGAAGCACTTAGTAGACCAAAGCCTGATCTCTCCCAAGCGAGAATTCTGCCAGCAGACAACTGACCTTTGACTTGAAATACAACATCATCTCTCCTTTTGTCTCCAGTCTGCTGGCCTATCATGCATATTTTGGATTATC
>VMDO01029613.1:0-22408 GCA_007922755.1 Pedetes capensis | reverse complement strand
TAGTTAAAACAATTTTGAAAAAATTACAAAGTGGAATGAATCATTTTACTTGATGTTAAGAGGAAATTACACCACTGCAGTAATCAAGAAAGGGTGATGTTAGTGAGAAAGTATAGACATAGAGATCAAAGGGACATAATAGAAAACTAGAAATAGATCCACAAAAATATGTCCAGTTGATTTCTGATAAAGATGCAAAAGGAATTCAATAAAGACAGGACAGCCTTTTCAATAAATGATGCTGGAGCAACTGGACAGCCATAGGCAATAAAATGAACCTTGATCTAAAACTCATGCATTAAATTAAAAACTAACTCCAACTAGATCATGGATTTAATTCTAAAATGTGAAATTATAAAATATTTAGAAAAAAAACAGAATACCTTTAAGGACTCACAACTTGAAAGAGTTCTTAGGCTTGACACCAACAACATAATCCATGAGAGGAAAAAATGATAAGTTGGATCTCATCAGAATTAAAAAACAATTTTTCTCTGTAAAAGACCGTGGACAAAGATAAAAAGACAAGCTATAGGTTAGGAGAAAACATTTCTGAAGGATATGTTTGACACAGGACAATTATTTAGAATATATAAAAATCTCTCAAAAATCAACATTAAGAACAATCTAGTTAAAAATGGGGAAAAAGACAAGGAACACATATTTTACTGAAGAATATGTGCAGATGGCAAATATGCACATAAAAATATGTTCACTATGATTAGCCACTTGAGAAATGTAAGGTAAAACCACAATGAGAAAACCACTTTGGCCAAAGATAAAGCAGGACAGACATTAAAGTGATAAGGTCAGAATTTAATCAGTTATTAATATACTGTTGTAATAGGAAAAAATCCAGCATGAACTGAACTCAAAACACAATTTGTATAGATGTGATTGGACATTTTAAAAAGTAGATGAGAGAACAGGGAGGAGAGTAATCAGAGACTCAGTACTGAGTTAGGGTAATGAAAAGTTATAGAACTCAGGAAGTAGGAATGGTCCACTTGAAACCCATCTGGATTTATTATTGGTGCCCCTACCATTCCTCAGAAGTTAGGCTCCTACCTCTCTTTAGATTCTGGGAGACTGGGGGAACTATCTTCAGTGTTGGCTAAAACAAATTCTATTGGCAGCCTTTAGTTTTCTCAGGCAAGGCAATCTTATAAAGTTATAAACTGCATGATTCCTTTTAGATAACATTCTTGAATTGATAAATTACAGAGGAGAACAAATTAGTGGATAACAGGAGCTAGAGCAGAGGGAGGGAGCTGGTTGTGGCTATAAAAGGAGATTGTTGTGATGGAAATGTGATGGTGATAAAATGTACATGTGTGATGAAATTGGGTAGAATATAAATGCAAAAATTAGAGTTTGTAAAACTGATACAATCTAAATGAGGTCAATGGATTACATGTGCTATATAGCCTGGATGTTTGTGCCCCTCCCCCCCAAAAAATTCACTACAGTGAAACATAACCACCATTGTGATGGTATTAGGTGGAGGCTTTGGGAGAGGGTTATGTCATGAGAATAATGATAAAGTGACAGAATTTATGACTTGGATTAGAGCATTTATGAAAGAAGTCCCAGAGAGCTGTCTTCCCCTTCTACAATGTGAGATATAGAAAAGAAGTACCATCTCTGAATCAGAAGGCAGGCCCTCACTAAATCTCAAGCCTGTCTGCTCCTTGGTCTTGGATTTCCAGCTTCCAGAATAAATTTCTGTTTGTAAACTGCCCAGTTGATGGTATTTTGGTATGGCAATTCAAATGGAGTAAGACTATCAGTGTCAATTTCGTGGTTGTGATTTTATACTTAGAATATACAACATGTTAGCCTAAGGGGAAATTAAGGCATAAATCCCTTACCTGTCAGCTTGTCATGCTGTGGGGGCTTACCTGTTGCTGTGATACTGAAAGCTATGCCCCTGGTATTTCAGATCCCAGCAGGGGCACCCTTAGTGGACAGGTTTCAGCTGAGCTTCCAGACTAAGATAGACTAGGGACCTGGCAGCCCACTCTCTGAACAATTAGCCATTGAAAACCTTATGAATAGCAGAGAAACACTGTCAAATATATTGCTGAAAAATAATCCCCCCAGGTTGCAAGGCATTCAAAAAACAACTGGAGAAGACATGCCTGCCTCCTCAGAGTAGAGTGGACTTTAATGACAGGAATGGAGTAAAGCCCCTGAAACTTCCTTTTGCTGATGTGGTACTACTGAAAATGAGAAAACAGTGGCTGCCACAATGGACTCAAATATAAAGTGATCCTGTGCATGACACATTGTTGGGTAGTGTTTCATTCTGCTGTACTTAGGGTCACTATGAATTGGATCTGACTTGATGGCACCTAACAAAACCAACAAAGCAGATAAATATAAGAACTACAGATGAATCTAAAATTATCTTGAGTTAGCTTTTAGAAAAATCACTCTATGTACAGTGTAAGGGTAGGTTGGTGATAAGAGTGGAACATACAGACTTGCTCACTGGATGAGCATGTATGTTTGCTAGGGGGAAGAAGTAAAGAGTGTGAACATCAGGTTTCTTTCTTGGCCTTCACTGATCACAAGAAAAAATAGGAAGCTCTAATGGTTGGAGAATGGTGATTTTTATTTTTATTTTGTTGAGTTTATTTCCTGGTTAATCAACCAGCAGAGTAGATGAGATGAGAAGGTAAGAGCAAAAACAGGAATCTCTGGACAAGGAAAGCATGTACAGTGCTCTGGTAGGTTTTGAATAAATAATCTTCATATAACATTTCAAAGAATGGACAAAAACTAAAATACCAGCCAAGTGCATATTGGGAAAAGGAGATTTTTAAATTCAAGGGTGATAGAAAATATAAAAAAAAGTATCTGTGGGAATTCCAGATGCAGACTGGATAAAATGAATTGCATTAGCATTATGCATTAAAGAGGAATTGAGTACCCTCCATATGCTGAGTACTACATCAGTGTCTTTCCACCAGGCCTAAAAAGTTTTGTTTCATTATCTACAACTTCTATTCATAGAAGTTAAGTAATTTTCCAAATAAAATAAAGCCAATAAGTAATTTCTTGGGCTAGAATTTGCATCTAGATTTGTTTAAGTCTCAAGCCTACATACAATCTTTTCACTATAACAAGGAGCATACAATCTTTCCACTATAATGAGAAGCTTGCACAGGGCGGAGGGCAGATCATAATACCTTCCTAGAACAGAAGATTTTATATTCTTGCTTGTTTAGGGCATTTGATGGAGTTAAAATCCTATTTTATATTAGTAAGAATTTGATTTTCTAGAGGAAAATTTTAAAGGGTGCAATTTAGTTTCCTTGCCCCATCTTTACAGGATAGCCAGTACTGGCACTAACTGAATATTTATAACTATCCTTTATCTAGATGCCATTCCCAGTATCTGCAGTGGTGCCACCTTTTTTATTTTTTGGATTAGGAAGGGGTTAATATTTTAATTAATCAACAGATAAGTCTCTCTTTTCTCTTGTTAACATGTTTGTGCATTTACTTTCATGTATTCCAGCTATATTAATTTGTTAATTAGCATCTTTTGCTCAACTAACATGAACAGATAAATGGAGGGTATCTTCAGTTCTGGATCCTCAAACTTACACAGTGCATTAGATTCAACTTCACTAACTGCTAACAATGGAGCTCCTACACCTCTCCACCTGCCAGCAAGCAAGCAAGCAAGCAAGCAAACAAAAACCCTTTCCATCTCAACAGAAAATTCTGCGTATTAAAGGTTTGTTTATTCTCCTTCCTTGGTGATTTTCTATACACTCTCTATTAGTCCATATCTTTTCTTTAGGTGTCTCACTCAAGGTTTTAAGGTTGACACATTACGCCTATGATCTCCAGGGCTTACAAGTAAATTTCTGTATAGTACATCAGAGTCTACTTTTCAAATCAAAGACAGTCAAACTAAGTCTTGAAAAGTAGTTTTCGTGTAGAAATCAGGCTTTTCTGGAGAATAAGCAGAAATGAAGCATCACTTTTTCCAAAGATTTTAATGATTATGTTGATCATGATTTGCTGCTCTAGATTTAATTTTCAAAGGTATTTTAACAGGAAACTCTACATCTTATTTTGTATCCATCAAAATGCAGACTCAAGCTTGAATATAGTACGTCTCCTCCAAACACTAAAAAGGTGGGTAGCAGTGGGTCTTTGACATGATCTGATTCTCTGTTGGATCAGCTAATTTTTTTGATCCTTCACCTTTTTAAAGCATCTAAGCCTTAGCTGTAGATCTAACTTCTCGCCGTTCTCGCCATCTAGTGGTTATAAATGTAATACGTTCGGTTTTAAGGAAGATTCCTGATGACTGGTGGGGGTGGTAGCGAGGGGGGCAGGGTACACACACAAAAAAACAAAACGGTTGGCCACGACAATTTTACTGTCTCCACATCACTTACCCGTCACACGGACACTTTAAGTTCTTTAACCATTTTAGATATGCGCAAATATCTGATGCGCAGAGAGGATGAAAAGGATGCACGCTCTCAGAGACGCACGCACCTTGACGCTGACATTTGGGAACTGGTTCTAAATTCTCCTGTCATTCGCAAAGGACGGGGGAAAAAGGAGTTGTGGCAAGACCTAGACCGAGGAGACTGCCTGACTTTTCAGCAAGTTGGATAGATGACATATTAACCCCAGCAACATTAGCATCTGCTTTGAACTAAAATAAATAAAAAAGAAAGAGAAAAGAGGGAAAAGCACTTAAAAATTCCGCCGCGGAGCTCTGCGGGTCTTGCAACCCAGTCGCCCCCAGAAGACGACCAATTCCTGCGCGTTCCGCTCCGCTCACCCTCCTCCCCAGCTTCTCTTGAGTCTTGTATGCCCCCTTTTTCCCACGCTCGCCTTGAACCGGGACTTAGGAGGCAGAAGCAAGGCACCGGTCCCCTGCCTCCTCTCCTCCACCAAACCACCGCAGCCGAGCGCGTGAAGCTTCCCTTTGTTCATCCGAGGCGCTCTCTCCTCCCCCGGCAGAACCACCTGGATGCTCTCCCTCGGTGACATTTTGCGCCGGGGCTGGTGGGTGGCTGGGGTGGAGCGAGAGGAGCCCGAGGGGGCGGGGGCAGAGAAAGGTCAAGCCGAGGGAAAGGCAGGAGACGTCTTTCCTAACCTGCGTGACGGGGCGTGCGCGCGGTTATTTATTTATTTCCTCTTTATTTATTGATTGCACGAGAAGAGCGGCGCGGGGAGCTCGGGGAGATGCAGGACCACCCACTGGCCGGGAAGCAGCAAGCCGCCCTCCCGCGCCCCCGCGCTGCCGAGCGCCTCCAGCCTCCGCGCTCGGACGAGAGTCCGTGCCAGCCCCGGCCTCGGCCCCGCCGCACCGCCGCCGCCCGCCCAGCCGCCCCGCAGCTCAGCCACCCCGCAGCCCCGAGCCGTGCCGCCCCGGCCCGGGGGACAGCGGCCGCGCAGTAAGTTGGCAGGAGCGAGTGCCCTCGGTTCTCGCCTCCCCCGCACCTTTTGAACTTGTTGCTGTTGCTCGGCTCGCCTGCGCTTGGCTTTTGGAAGGTGAAAAGGAGGAGGGAGGCTCGGAGGGATGGGGGAAGGGGACGAAGAGCTCGCTTGAGCTTTATTTATGCCCTCCCGGCGCTTCGGATCCGGCTGCTCGCGGGCTGCTCGCTCTCCTTTTCCTTTTCCGGGTGCACGGCGAGGAGAAAGTCTCTATGCAACTCAGCCCCGGCGCGCACTTGGCCAGGTATGTGCAGCGGGCGCGGCGCGTTGTGCGCGGAGGCAGATGCTGCTGCCGCCACGGCGGCGGCGGCTGCGGGCTTCCGGGCTCTGTAACTGACTCACTGCACCTGAGTTGAACTTGAGAAGAGAGTGGGGGGGCGATTGGGCGAACGCTTTTGGCAGACGCGGAGGGTATTTGTAGCCGTGGGGGAGGAGGATCTGGATGAACGCCCCCCTCCGTGTCCACGGCGCATCCCCTCCATCTCGGCAAATACGGAAGCAGCAGAGGCGGCCACCAGGACTCCCTGAGCCGTGGGGCAGTGGCTGTGACCACAGCTCCGGAGCTACAACAACAGGTCTTCTCTTGGAGACTCCTTTGGCGGGAAGGGCTATTTAGCGAGGGAAGGTGAAAGGGCTCCCTAATTCGTCCAGGGAACACCACTGGGTGACTCTTCTTCGTCTGCGCTCTCCTACTCCACGTACTGACCCCGTATTGTTCAGACTGTGTCAGGGGAGAAGGCAAAGACACCTGTTTGAAGAAACTGTTGCCTCTGAAGTCACCTGTGTGCTTCTTTGGGCCAGGAGGTGGCCCGAGCCAACTGTTGGCAGAGGTTGTGTTAGGTTCTATTTAGGAAAGCTCTTAGGACATTGTCTTTTTTATTATTCCAAATACCTGGCTGTGAGGGAAACTTACGCTTCTGAGAACTGTTACTTCCCCAGGAGCCCTACCTTGGAATAAGGGTGATACCTGTGAACTCCCTTCCCCAGGGCTTTGCTTGATGTGAGAAGCGGGTGATTAACCACTGGCTGCATCTGAATACGTTTGTTGCCCTCACCTCAAGACAACATGGCGGCCGGTGTGGCAGCGTGGCTGCCCTTCGCCAGGGCAGCGGCCATTGGGTGGATGCCTGTGGCCTCGGGGCCCATGCCAGCTCCCCCGAGGCAGGAGAGGAAAAGGACTCAGGATGCTCTCATTGTGCTGAATGTGAGCGGCACCCGTTTCCAGACATGGCAGGACACCCTGGAAAGGTACCCAGACACCCTGCTGGGCAGTTCTGAGAGGGACTTTTTCTACCATCCAGAGACTCAACAGTATTTCTTTGACCGTGACCCAGACATCTTCCGCCACATCCTGAATTTCTACCGCACTGGGAAGCTCCACTATCCCCGCCATGAGTGCATCTCAGCCTACGATGAAGAGTTGGCCTTCTTTGGCCTCATCCCAGAAATTATTGGCGACTGCTGTTATGAGGAGTACAAGGACCGCAGGCGGGAGAACGCGGAACGCCTGCAGGACGACGCGGACACTGACAACACCTGCGAGAGCGCCCTGCCCACCATGACTGCGCGCCAGAGGGTCTGGCGGGCCTTCGAGAACCCCCACACCAGCACCATGGCCCTGGTGTTCTACTATGTTACGGGTTTCTTCATTGCTGTCTCGGTCATCGCCAATGTGGTGGAAACAGTACCATGTGGGTCTAGCCCAGGCCACATTAAAGAACTGCCTTGTGGGGAGCGGTATGCAGTGGCCTTCTTCTGCTTGGACACTGCCTGCGTGATGATCTTCACGGTTGAGTACTTGCTTCGCCTGGCTGCAGCACCTAGTCGTTACCGTTTTGTGCGCAGTGTCATGAGTATCATCGATGTGGTGGCCATCCTGCCTTATTACATTGGGCTGGTGATGACAGACAATGAGGATGTCAGCGGAGCCTTTGTCACCCTGCGAGTCTTTCGAGTCTTCAGGATCTTTAAGTTTTCCCGCCACTCCCAAGGCCTGCGTATCCTGGGGTACACACTGAAGAGCTGTGCCTCAGAATTGGGCTTCTTGCTCTTTTCGCTCACCATGGCTATCATCATTTTCGCCACAGTTATGTTCTACGCAGAGAAGGGGTCTTCAGCCAGCAAGTTCACCAGCATTCCTGCAGCCTTCTGGTACACCATCGTCACCATGACAACACTGGGGTAGGTGCCATGGAGGGAAGTGGAATGCAGGTCGGATAGGGGCTGGTTGGTTGTGGACCAAACTGTTAGATGATTCTTCAGAGGAACTTACTATTTTTTCCTCTTAATGGATTTAGGAAAACGCTATTCAAACTATTTGGGAAAACTCTTTTGATCTGTGAAATGGGTATGACACAGAAGTTAAAGTACTAGGGGGTTAGTGGCAAATATTGAGTGTAATAAATACACAAAGAAATTTTATAATTCCTGAATATAAGAAAAATTTAAAAAATCTGATCTAAACACATACAAATATAATGAAGAGGGAAAACAAAATGTATGCCCTAATAATGTATGAATATATGCTTTAATGCATTCAAATGAAAAGTTTCCACATATATTTGAAGTATTACTTTCATATTAATAGATACTTATAGCATATGACCATAATTCTTATTTTACAACATGATAGAAATAGATTATAGATATAATTTCCAAAATATTTTATAATATATAAGCACTTAATCACATACATGCATTTTTTTGTGGCTGATAGTTTATATTCTCGAGTATCAGGGCTGAAACTGATCAACTCTACAAAATGTAGTGGAAGGATTAATTTAACAGTGTAGGTCCACAGTTTTTTAAAAAAGAAGTGCAGACTTGTCATCCACACATATGTTATTACCAGCTACAGATCCCTTTAGGCAGTGGGTCCACAACCATTGCCAATAAAATACACAGTGAAGATAGAAGAGTATATGGTCACCATGGGCTGGATTCATTATAGAATTTTGGGTACTAATTTTCTTCTAGAATTTGTGCCTGAATTGTTCTTTTATTTGGGGGTATGAAGTTTTAGAAGCAAAGTAAAATACTCTGAATTTATGTAATTTTTAAAATGGACTTTTAAAGTTGGAATTATGAATTTTTTAGGTAGTGGAAAAGAGGAAAGGTGTCAAATGATTAAGAATGTTCATCAAACTGCAGAAAGGTAGCAGCATTTTATGTATTAGAAAAATTTCGTAAAATAAAATGGTTAGAGCCTTTTACTTTTATGAGTTCTTAAATAATACAGGGAGAAAAATTAGTGTCCTTTCTTCATTTTTATGTCACTTTTCTTGCATGGGTAATCAGCTCAATAAGGATTTGGTAAAGGCTGTAAGAAAAAAGTTATTCCCAGGGCTGCTTTTTAAGTTTTATGTTTCTGGATAATTTAATTGGCTTTGTTAAATTACATTGTGGTTAAACTCAACTTAATTTTATTAGACATATTGTGTTGAACAGAATTTCCCATGTTGTTATATGGCCAAATAATGGACTATTTTTCATGTGAGATATTTTTGACTAAGTTAATTAAGAAATTTTGATAAAGTGAAATGTAGTGCTTGTGATATTGACTTAATCTCATGTATTTTTGAACACTTGGCAAACTGAAATTAGTGAAATCCATATTCTATTGTTTATATTTCCTTTTTATCCTGTTGGTAGTTTTGTGACAGGTTTTGAAGAGGATGCAAAACACCTTAGTAGCGTAGGTGCTTATTTTTAATCACAGGAGTTTTGTTTATTCTTTCTCTTGTTTTGGTGTCATTTGAAATCATGATTAGAGGACAATTGGGTAGTGCAAATTACTTTTCATGACTTCATACTAGAAATAAACTAAAGAAGATTCTGTGTTAAAAGGAAGGAAATGAAGAAATATTAAAAGTAAATATACTTTTAAAATTTTATTGTATATAGCAGTGTTTTTTATATGACATCTCAGTGAGTCATTTGAATTTTATGTAGTATATAGATGTTTGAATATAGGTATTGTTACAATGAATGTTGATAAGCTGCTAATATCTAGTTTAAAGTTCTCTTCTAGATTTGAGAAGTTAGCATTAGCATTTGTTCCTGGAAATGAATTCCAATTTTTATTTTATCTTGAAACATATGTTTATTTTCAGGAAAAATGAGGAAACATTAACCACTAATAACATTTTTAATATGTAAATAAAATGTTTATAACCATTTCTTTTTTAAATGAATTAAGAAACTGAATCATAGTGCCTGAGAAAATTTAAACAATGGATTTATTTCATATGTTCCATTGGTAAGTGGGTTAAAAGGATTAAAAAAACACATTTTCTCCGACCTTGGAAATAAAATTGGAGTTACATTTAAGACTGTAAGTTTCATTGAAGTTGAAAATATTACTTTTCAAGAAATTAAGCCAATAAATTATTCTGTTGGAAAACAGCAGTCACACTTTTAGCATGCAGAAATGTTGATACAATCAAAATGGGGATATTTGTGGACCTTTAATAAAGCATATGCTTTATATAATATAGCAGAGTTTCTTAGGACAGTTCTTTTTAATTTCTCATCAAAAATATATTTATAGAGCATTTTAATTTACCAGAGATATAGATTCTTAAAAACCTTATATTTTTGACATCTTATCTTTAGTTGCATTGTGTTTGTGCAGCATTAAGAATAGAAAATATTCACCAAAGACAACCTGACTTTATCTTTTATGCTGTAGCTTTCTGATCAAGAAATTTGGTGAATGTTTAAGTTAAAAATTTTCATGAGGGAGATTAACGGCAATGTGTGTTTACTGTAATAAAATTTTAGAAATTTAAACATTCACTATATTTTTTGATCATGCCATATATAAACTTTCTGGACAATATGCAGTAGTTTTAGCTAATACCAAGCTGTGTTTGATAGTTGATCAAGACTTTTCCACTCTGTTTTCTGAGCTTTTACTATGTGGCTGTTATTTTTGTTTTCTTTTGTTTCTGTGATGCTGGATATTGAACCTAGGACCTTGTACACGCTAGGCAAGCACTCTACCACTGAGTTTAGCACTCTGTGGCTATTGTTTTTAATGAAGCTAATGGTCACTATTAACACTTAACTGGTGACATGTGGGCCTAACAGACTGGAGAACTGTATTTACACTGGTCTTGTACATGCTAATTCTGCACATGCACTCATCTCTTCAGTACCTTCCTAAAATTAGGCTTACTTGTTGGGTAATTGTGTTTGCGCTTTTAGTTCACTAAGTGGTATGAGATGCAAGAGGGTTTGTGTCTCTGAGATTCGAAGTCACCAGGTACATTCGTGTTTTAAAAAATTATTCTCCCTGTATTTTTATGCAGTATCATAATTCTTATAGCAATAACATCAAAAAATGTCTTCCAAATGACTTCCTACATTTGTGAAGCCTAATGATCTTCAATTTCCGAAGTTTATAAAACAGATTTTGAATGAATTAGATGACACAGATGAAAATACAGGTGATGAGGATGATTGTGCTTCCCAGTTCAAAAGTGGCTACAGTTTTAGCACAAGGGCTTGAGACCCTCAGATTCCTCCGGGGTTCTGTAATGCTTTTAAGTAAAGACAGTTTATAAGTGCTTCATACAATTTTTTATTCATGTACTAAGTGCAAAAAGCTTGTTTGCTTAAAGTGTTCCAAAGTGCTGTGCAGAAATTGTGATGCAAACTTTAGAACTTAATATTTTATATTTTGTCTTTCATTTTGTACCATTATTGAATAAATGTTCACATAAAAATATCAAGAAGTGAGTTTCATTTTAAGTACCAAAGACTTTTTGAATTTCTGTCAATTTAATAAATATAACACAAAAGTTATTTTCTTCATAAAATGTTAATATATATGTACTTTAAAACCAAAATAGACAAAATATTGTAAGAAATGTTTAAACTAAAATATAAAGACATGAAAAGAAATACCTATACATCCTATGCATATTTATACAAGCATACATATCTTAGTGACCCAGTGGCACCAGTTAACTGTTAATGATGTTGTCATTGTTAGGTGCCATCAAGTTGAGTCCCACTCATAGCAACTCTGTGTACAACAGATGAAACACTACCCAACACTGTGCCATGTCCAGCAATATTGTCAGTGCTTCTCTGCAATTCATATTGTTTTCAATAGCTGATTGTTTTGGGAGTGGGCTGCAGTGCCCTTTTCCCAAGCCTACAGCAGCTGGTATTTTCAGGGGTTCTCTCATTCAAGTACTAACCAGGCCTGACCCTACTTAGCTTCCAAGATCTGATGGGATCAGACGTCAGGATGTTAATGGCTGTAGACAAGTATTTATGATATTAGAAGTGAAAATGTGCTCGTAAGCAATGGCTATCAAAAATTTCAGCTTATATAAATGTCTTTTACATGAGAAGAAATAACCAAGAGATTTGTTGTTCAGGTCTGGCAAAATCACTTGGAACGTCTCAGTCATTTTTGACAAATGTCATGGATGTCATTTTTTGATCTGAACAACTGATCTGGTTTACCTTAGAACTACCATGTAGTCATCTAATCACTTTGTTGCTTCTTGAAATAGCAAATATATTATTAGACAACTTGACAAATGATTATTATAGAAGAAAGTATTTAATCTGCCAGTAAAATGCATGCCTTAAATATACTTCTAAGGCTACCTTCATTTTCTATTAAAGTTGGAAACATCAATAGCACAATTTAAAGAAAAAAATCAATGAAAGACAATATCAAAAATATTTTTTAGAACAATGTTTAGATTGAGTGGCTACATAGATCTGTTTCTTCATTTCTTCCTTTAATTTTGAGCATATTTACTGACCATACAAGACACTAGTTACCTTTTTACCCTCTCCCACCCCTATTCCCCTTTCCATAATGTAAACTCTACTGCCTAAACTATCTTGATAGAGAGAAAAACTGAAACTCTTTTTTTGTCCCAAAGGCCTTTGGAAGATAATATTCAGTTGGTATTTTTCCTTCAGATGCTATTACTTAAATGTTGCTAAACTTAGGAGAATTCCAAATGTTCACCAGTGTTGTTGATGTTGAAATTAACTATTCAGTAAACATATATTCAATAGAATAGAGCTTTGGTTTATCATTGTATTTCCCTTTGATGACTTGGGAGTTAGAAGTGATCCCATGTGGCACATTAAATAATTTGACGAGTTGTTATTATATTAGGGAATGTTTGCTTTCTTGGTCAGATGCCTAGCGATTTTAACAGTGTTTTAAAAGAAGAGATCATATTTCTCACAACATAAAACTTAAAAACTTCAGAAATGTCATTTCTGTTACCCATACCCACTTCGTTAAGTTGAAAACCAAGTGAATTGCATCAAAATTTTCAATATGGGAAAGAAAGCTGCTATGTGGCATTTCCATAAAGTTCATGTTTGGAATGAAATTCTGTGATTTCTAAGTACATAAATTAGATTCTGATTTCTGAACAAATTTGGGAAAACAAAAAGGTTTTACATGTTATATTCACCTTAAACAAATATGATAATATTATATCTTTGCTCCAAGAAAACTGAGGGTAGATGTTAAAATCTTTCTAAAGTCTACAAAAACTAATTCTATCACATTTCATTTATTTTGTGGTACTTGGGGTTGAACCCAGGACCTCACACATATTTTGCCAGTGCTCTACCATTGGGCTGTACCCAGGCCATTTTTAATTAGTTAATTAATTAGTTGGAGACAACATCTCATAATTTATGCAGGCTGTCTCTGGCCTCTAGCTTGAGATCATCCTGCCTCAGCCTTCTGTGTCTTGGGAACTAAAGGGGTGCTCCACCACACTTGGCTCAGATTTCAATTTTAGTAGGCTTTGTGAATTGTGATTTTAAGACACAAAAAGGTAGGGGGTGGGAAGGTAGCTCAGTGATACAGCACCAGGCCCTGGGAAGGTAGCTCAGTGATATAGTCCAGGCCCTGAGTTCAGTCTCAGCTAAAAACAAACAAACAAACAATATACAAAAGAAACAAAATAACTTTCATTGCAACTTTTCTAACAATGCATCATTCTGAAGGAAGAACATTTTTTTTAGAATGGCATAATTTGAGATGAATTTATGGTATATAATCATGTTATAAATAGATATTACTAAGAAGGATTAAAGTGTTTGAAATAGCATCCTCCTGCTACCTGTGACTAGTCAGAGTACAAAGTTTTGAGGAATGTTGGGAGTATATTTTGCAAAATCATTTATGTAGAGACTTGCAGTTTGCCCAACCATTACTAAAAATGGATGGAATTATTTTTCCTAGTGCTAACTTCTGTATGTAAATATTACTAATGTGTTAATCTGACAGTCTTCAAAAGGTGAAAAGTACCAAAATTTATCTTCTGATGCAGAACCATACTATACATAACATTCATTTTTTAACATTCTATAACATATTTATATAAAGTTCCTTATAGAGAATGTTGATTATTAGAAGTTTAAATGGACTTTTAAAGAAATATAGAGAAATGGAACATGTGCTCATTCTTTAGCATTAAAAGTAACCAAATCTTAAATGTGTTCATTCTGTTGTAGCCATCATTTATATTAGAAATAACATTTGAAATTTCATTTAAAAATATGTGCATTTTCCTAGCATCTAAAGCTTAAAACTTTAGCATACACTTGTTTGCCAGAATAAAGTGTGTTGCAAAGAAATAATATTTATTTTACCACCCTAGAGCAGGGGATACTTTCTGATTTTCAGTGGACCAGCTATGCTATTCTTTCTGTCCTTACAGTTTGGCTTTAGACAACTAATTGACTTTATCATTTTACACATGCAAGAGTTTTGTGTCTTGCCTATAGTCACACAATTAAATTGTAGCAGTATTTCTTTCTTGAAATTTCACTTTTTTACTCATTTTTTGGAGGTTTTCAAACATGATCTATAAATACACTGTAGCAATTATCTGGGGGGATTGTTCTCATGACACAGAAGTAAAAGAAGGAATAAATTAGCTATTTATTCCATTAATATAGTACATTTCTCTCCTAGGTCTATACTCTGTGGCTCATTTTTCACATTCCTCAGTCCCACTTCTGGCTCTGTTTTTATTTACACAGCACTGGGTTTTACCATGAAGATGCCCAGTCAATATAACAAAACTTCATATTTATATATAGTGATTCTTCAGGCTTACTGGTACTACTTATTAGAAAAGAAAGTAAATCAATTATTTTTCTCAGTTACCTCAAAAGAGCTGGAATGTGGGTTTTGAAAATGTCTAATTTTACTTCTCTTTCACTGAAACAAAACAAATGGTTAAAAGAACACTCACTAGACAGGAAGTATTATTTTTCCCTCAGAACTATAATAATGAGTTAATTCCCTTCCCCCTGCACTCTCCATATGTCTTATATTGTTTCCTGAGTGCACACACACAAATATATAGAAATAAGCATTGTTCTTTCACTGGTGTTAGCAGCTAGATTTGGCAGTGTGGGTTATTGTCTGGTATTGAAAAGAAATCTGGGGTGAAGCACCATCTCTTCATTTCTGTGCACCTTTATGTAGCTTGCTTTAGTATATTCCACTTGAATGTTTTGCGTTTTACTTCTATCCTCAGAGAGCCAGATTTTACATTGACCTCCATGAAGCCTTCTCAATTTCCTAAGCCTATATCATCTCTATTTGGAAGTACACTTGATGTTAGTAAATGCCATTTTACGTACAATTTATGGTTTTACTTCCTGCCTTCCTAACTAAACTGACCTGCTTTTGAGGTTTGAGTGCATACAATTTAGAGAGCTATTTTGTAGTTCATTGCTCAAATGTAGAAAAAGACTTATGGTGATGTGTTGCTGATCTTAGAGTGAAAAGATACCTGCACACCATGGAGAGCTCCTTGGCCATGGAATGGGGAATCTCAATATAGGCAGTAATCTAGTAATCTAAACCAAACTCTTGCTTTGTTCAATGTTAAAAATATTTAAATGTATTGTTTGAGGATTTTGTCTTTTAATGTACTGATCCACCCTTTTTGTTTTTCTCTTTTTACTGGGAAGGGCTATGAAACTTCTCCAATTTTTTATCCATAACTACTTCTGCAAAGGTTAGAATTAATGGTTGTCAGTGGCTATTTCCTGAATCAGTTTGTGTTCTGGTGAAGGCTGAGTAAATTGCAGATGCTTCTAGGAAGCATATGGAAACTCCTCATAAGCAAATCAGCAATGAAATAGACTTTCTCTTTCAAGCTCAGTTCCCATTTAAATATGAGCAGTTCAAGGAACCCATGGACATAAAGTTACCCAGATGACATTTAATCACTACAAAGATGTTCTATTTTTACATTGGGTGAGCTGGTGTGCTTTCCTTTACCTGTATCTACTAATTTATGCATAAAATAATGATATATTATCTACAAATGACATAAGAGAGATTAAGTTGCCTTCAGGAAGAAGTTCACATTCTAAGGGACTAAAAGGAATAATACAAAATGTAAATATGAATGTAGGTAAATATCCTGGTACAGTGCAATGTATTTTGCCTTGGGAATTTTGATAAGACTGTTATGTAAAGAAAATCAGAATCACAAAAAGTGTGTAGGGAGAAGAGAATGAGTTATCAAAAGTTAATAATGAGAAAAAATAACTGAAAGAGTAGGATGGCAGTTGAAATAATGTCAAATAGATGGGAAGATTTTGTTCTAAGAGTAAAAGGTTTTGTCTTTTTTGCTGTTATAGGACTTAATTCACTCATCTTCTTCATTTTCTTTAAGTTTAGGAATACCAGTTGTAGTGCTTTTGGGAACCCAATATAATACTGGTAGCATATAATCTCAGAAACCAAACTAGGTTCAGAGTTCAATTCAATTTAACAGATTTTTTTGATCATCTGTTACCTGTCATTGACCACAGCAATAAACATAGAGCTAACTTCCCTACTTAAGAACTGTGCCAAACTAGAACTATGGGAGAGGCAGAAAATAAACATTTTGTTGCTGTTAGGTGCCATCAAATACACAATATAATGCCAGGTTCTGAATAGTGCTATGAAAGAAAGAAATCTAGGTAAGAAGTCTGCAGTTTTAGAGAAGGGATAGATAAGGTAGTTCTAAGAGGGTGACACTTAGCTGATGGCCAGCTGAAAGGATGCATTGGGTCTGTGAATATTTGTATGATGAACTTTATAGGAAGACAGGAAAGTACAGGTTATGGTTATTAATTATCTAAAATGCTTGAGACCAGAAGGATTTCAGATTCTTTTGAAATTGAGATATTTGTGTGTGCATTATGGGACATCTTGAGTATGCAACCCATCTAAACATGGAATTCATTTATGTTGCATATGCATCCTATACACAGAGACTGAAGGTAATTTTATACAATATTTTTAGTGTACTCGTGCTTTAGCTATGACTTGCTACATGAAGGAAGATGTGGAATTTTCTACTCGTGACATCGTACTGGCACTAAAATAGGGATTTCAGGGGATTTTAGATTTTGGATTTTCAGAATAGGGATGCTCAACCTGTACAAAGACCTCAAGGTGACAGGCTTGATTTATTCTGTCTAATGTCATTGTAATTGAAGCACATGGAATGAAGGGCTCAGTAGCAAATGAGATCTAAAAGGTATTTCGAATGAAATGATATAAGATATTTTAGGCTATAGTGAAGAGTTCTGTTTTCTCCCACTAGCTTCAATAGCTGGATTTGGTGGTGTGAGATATTATTTAGTATTGAAAAGAAACCCAGTGAGGAAACACCATCTCTTCATTTCTGTGTACATTTGCATGCTCTTTCTTTTAGTAGATTCCATTTAAATATTTTGCCCATTTGGTTTCTTTCTTTGAGGGCTGGCCTTTGCATCGACCTCTTCCATGAAGCTTTCTCAACCTCCAAAGCCTAAGTCTTATCTGTTTGGAATTATACTTGATGATAATAAATGTCATTTTACATATAATTTGTGGTTTTACTTTTACTAGACTGACATGGTTTTGAGGTTTGAATGTATACATGTTGGGATCTGTTACCTAATCCATTGTTCAGCTCTAGAGAAAGATCTATGTCAATATGTTGGAGGGACATGATACCTGCACACCACAGAGAGCTCCTTAACCAGAGAGCAATGATCTCAACATAGGTAATAATCTACTACCTAAGACAAATTTAGATGAAAAAAGATGGAAAAGAGAGACATTAAATAGAAGTGAGCATGGTAGAGATAGATATTGTTGCTCTTTTAAAGGTAGCACAAGCTCTGAAATACTTTAACAAATTTTAAATGGAAATTTTAAAATTAACTTTTTATAGTTTACAGATTTTTGTCTTTCATTAGATGTTGTATTTACCTTAGCTTAAATTTCATGACCAATTGTCTAAAAATGAAATATTTTGTAATAATACATGCTTAAAATTTCCCTAACTGATGAAAATAAAACAAGTTCAAATGAAAAAATGAATTCTGCAATTTAGCTAAAATAATAAAGCTAGTGTTCAATAGATATTGAATTATATAGAAACGGACAGGATCATTTTTTAAATTTTAAAAATAGATTTGAAGATTAGCAGCTGTCAATTCTTATATTAGTGCTTGAAAATATCACATTCATTTTGAATTCTGTTTAGAGAAAGGATTTTCCATTTCTTTTCCCTCACATTAGAGTAGGTACATATATATTCTCTCTAGGCATTTTGATTATTTGTGTGTTTGAATTTGGAAGAGAAAATGTCTTACATGTCTTAAAACCTGTGAAGATTGCCATGGGATTGCATTTTTCAATACATTTCAAATTGGGAACATGCAGATAGCAGATGTATAATGAAACTTTAGTGCTTTGATAAAATTATGCTGGAGAATTGAAGAAATTTTTGACTGGATAGTTGGAGAGACAACAATTAGAACAATAATTGAATTAAGGTAATAAAAATGCATATAAGCTAAGAGAATTCAGTGTGACATCTCACTTCAGCATGCTGATTCCACTGAAGTACTTTCCCTTCAAATAAAATGGCATCCTACCCAGAGGTTCTGTCCAGAGGCCAGGTTACTGAGGAAGCAGCTAAGATTCATGAGGGTCATCACAAAGGAGAATTTCTTGGTTATTCCTTGGTCTTTGAATGTGATGATGTTGGATAATGACAGTTGTACCCTCATCATTACTTTCCTTTGTTTAGTTTAAATGAGGACCTGGATGCTTCTCTTCATGGTATAGAAAATAAAAGAACCCATTTTAGTGCATTTTGAAAAAAGACAATTATCCTGCATGTTGTTTTAGATAATACTTTGAAATTTATGAAAATGTTCCTAGTTCTTATCAAATGTAGTGTTTGGGAAGTGAAAAATAAGCACATATTTTATATTCTTCTTAAATTTGATCAACCCAACAATGTACAGTAGACATTTCTCTGTGTCACAAAAAGAATGTGCCCCTGTGAGCTCTCCCAAATGTTTGATTTTCTGCTTGGGTCCAAAGGTAGTGAAATCATGGAACTTTAACTTCTGGATATCCTTAGAAATTATTTTATAGAAACTTCTCAATTTATACCTGAATATTATTAAAAATTATTCTGAAATTAAACATAATAATTTAAAATACTTTTGAAATAGTATTCTGAACCTTATTTAAATACTATATTCCTATTCTGAAAAGCATGCAAAATGCCATTTAATCCCACATACTACAAAGGGAAAAGCAATTCCTTTAATTCCCTTTAATTTTTTGTATGTTAGTATTCTGGAAAATTAAAGAATAAGTAGATACTTCTAATGTTTTAGGAGAAGTCAAGATGAAGCTAAGTTGATAAATAATAAGAAAGGACCTTATATTTTAGTACAATATATTTTGTTAAAAAACTAAGCCATTGATACTAAGATTATTTAAAGAGTTACGCCAGGAAACATTACTGTTGATTTTACCCCTGGTACATAAAATCTTATCTAATTAGTATTCATTTTCCATGACTTTTAGCATTCATCTGTACATGACCCTCTTTACCATTTGTGCAATTGTTTTTTAGTAATGGGGGCTTGAACCCAGGGCCTCACACATGCCAGGCAATCCTTAACCTCTAAGCCACACACCTGGCCTTTTTATTTTTATACTTTTTATTTTTGAGACAGTGTCTTGCTATGTTGAACAAGCAACTAGCAATCTTCTTGTCTCAGCCTCTAGAGCAGCTAGGATTGTAGGTGTGCACCACAGTGTGTGGCTATAGTAATTTTTTCTGAAGCACTGTGCGTATGTGAACCTACCACCTGAAGTAAAGCTATGCCATTGATATTAACCTACTTCTAACCACACAGATCTCTTCTTATAACATCCCATTGTCTACCTCTGTCTCTACTAAAGATCACCATAAGGTATCTTGTTTTTAATCATTCTTAAAAATAAATTTTTGATTAGAAGATTTTATTAAATTTATAAAAGGATCTAATGCTATATGCAGTCTTTTGAATTCTTCCATAAAATATTACTAGTTTTTTTTCCATATAGTTCCGATGTACTGTAATTCATTTTTGGCTGGTGCATAATACCTCATTCTATTAAGAGAATATATTTATTCAACTACTCTCCTGATGATAATACTCAGGTTACTTTCAGGTTTTTCTAAAGCATAACGATATGCAAATTATTGACATGCGTAAATGTTTTTCCTGTGTATATCCTGAGAGTGACATGGCTGGGTAATGTGTATGAAGGTTTCACTTTGGAGGATAATTTCACAATTTTCAGAAGTTATTCCATTAGCTGACACTTTTACATGTCCCCCACCACCAAATTCCATGAAACAAATACTTTGTAGGAGTAAAGTAAGCATGCAATTTCCATTAGTTGTGCTTTTACTGTGCTCTTTTCGTGATGAGAAATATTTTCAGAAATATTTTTCATTTTATTCAGCTCTATTTTGTAAATAGATCCTTTCCAAGTCCAATAATATGAAAAACATGAACCTTGAAGCTGTCTCATCAGGCTTTGGTTTATTTATTCTTGTGAAATTTATAATGAAATGTGAGGGTTGAGGTTGATATTCAGTTGATTTTCTGATACTTTGTAGCATTTTGTAAAATGTTACAGGTAACTTTTTGAACAATGAAGAAAATGTTACATTCCTTCCATTCTTATTGTGTATTTTATCAGAACAATGCTGTAGAAAGGAAAAAATAGGCAAATTTCAAGACATTTCATAGATACTCAGGAGGGGAATACGATATAAGAAAAAATATCAAAAGAAGGGCTGGGATTTAGCTCAGTTGGTAGAGCGCTGTGCTGCAGTCTCTGAGGCCCGAGTTCAATTCCCAGCACCGCAAAAATGGAAGAAGGCCCTGGCAATCCACTCCCAAGGCAATCCCGAAACAGTCAACCATTGAAAACCCTATGAGGGTCGCTATGAGTCGGATACCAACTCGACAGCACCTAACAACAACAACAACAATCAAAAGAAATGGAAATTCTTAATTATGGGAGCTAAAATGAATGTTATTTCTAGTCCATCATAAATAACCTTGTAATTTTTTCATGATTTCAACAAAAGACAATTTTTTTGAAAAGAATAATTAACTTAGAGTGTATACATGTTGATCTGTTGTCTTTCTTTTTTCATATAGCTTTTCTGCTTTGTGCTTTAAAATTACATAAATTTGATACAAAATGTCAGAAGAAAACAATGTGTACAGAAATAAGATGAAAAAAGATGTAATTTGAAAGTGGTTGTGAACTTTTCTTTATGAAAATAGGGTACTTTATTCAGGTTTGGCATGGTCCTAGAGTAGTGATAAGTGAAGTGTCTTGATTTTGCAAAACCTTCACTATTTTCATGAGTCCCAATACATACATAATCATCTAAATGAAAGATACAATTATTGTATTAATAAATGAGAGGAGTCATTTTTTCAGTCAAGTAGCAAATGTTGCCAATATGTCCTAAAATACACTACTATATGTTCTCAAATCTAATCCATATTCTTTCAACAGATTTAATTAATTAATCTTTGCAGTACTTGGGGGCTGAACACAGGCCCTCCTGCGTACTTTGCAAAGGCTTTACCACTGAGATGCATGCCCAGTACCCTTTTTTACTTTTTAACTTCAGACAGGATCTCACTAAATAATGCAGCCTGCTTCTGGCCTAGAATTTGTGATCTTCTTGCCTCTGCCTCCCAAATCTTTGGGATTACAAGTGTACCCCACAGCACCCAATCCTTTCAGTAGTTTTGTTGTGGTTGTTAGGTGCCTTTGAGTTGAGTCTCACTCAGGTTTTAGTTGTTTGGTGCCATGGAGTGGGGTCCAACTCATAGCTACCCTATGTGCAATAGAATGAAACACTACCCGACACTGTGCCATGCCTGGAACTACATCAGTTCTTCTCTGTTATCCATAGGGTTTTGATGCCTAGTTGTTTCCTGAGTGGGCTTCTGGGTCCTTCTCAAAAGCCTACCAACCCCAGTATTCTCAGTTGGTCTCCTATCCAAGTACTAACCAGGCCCCACCCTGTTTAGCTACCAATATCTGACCAGATCAGACCCCGAGTGACATGGCTGTAGACTCAATAGGTTTTAGAGGACTACAAAATCAGATGTGTATTAAATGAAATCATGAATCCAATCTGCACATGATTTTGCATCTGATCTGATGCATTTAATCTGCATCTGATTTTGTAGCCCTCTAAAACTGTTGAAAGGGTGAAGATTAGAATTGAGAACAGGTATTTTAAGCCACACACTGAATAAATTAATAAATCAATTAACAGGCCACTCATATTTAAGCTCTGTTTCTTTGTTGTAATATTCTTCAGTGCTAAACTTCTAGTTCCGTATATTTTGCATTAAATATTACAAAAATATGTGTGAATGTTCAGTGTATACTCAAATGTACATTTAGGAAACATAAACACATATACATCAACACAAAATGTATAGATATGTAAATAAGTATCACATATGTGCACATATGTTAATATATATAAAACTCTTATTCTTTTTGTGAAGCAAGAAAATGAACTATTGATGT
>VMDO01029612.1:0-22425 GCA_007922755.1 Pedetes capensis | reverse complement strand
AAACATAAAAGAATGGATTGTATGGGAAAATTACCAACTATACATTTTGCAGTATACCTAACACTACTTGTAGAGGTTACCATGTAGCTTTTAATCAGTAGCTTTATAGCAAAAACTTGGCTGTGATTTGCATGCATAAAAAATAAGGCTTTCTAGAATCTTTTTTTCCTTTTTCTTAGTTATTATTTTCCTTGTCTTTGGTCTACTAAGAAGTAAAGCTAGCAGGTTAGCTTCAGGAATCAGGGCCTTACCTAATACCTTATCAGGGACTTACTTACTATATTAATTTAGAAAAAGTATGCAATAATTTAAAACCAGGGATACAAATAACAAAAACACTCCTATTCTATGAATCTCTGTGCTTTGCTACTGTCACTGACTTTTATGTTTTGATATCCAATTGGCAGGTGACATTCAGTGGCAGAACACTTCACCATGTGTTCTATTTGGTATAGGGTTATTTTTAAGTAAGTGAGGCTACTGGAGATACTTCCTGTAACTTCCCATTTTCTTCCAACTGATTTTGAGACAAAAAAATCAAGCATGTTATAGAAAATAAGAGGTCACTAATACACTGAGGAGATTACAGAAGAGTTATTTCATCTAGGAAATGTGGCTCCTAAGGCCCTAATTATTTTTATAACTACTATAGTTTCATAATATATACATTGTAATATTTAAGAATTACTTTCAAGGGGAGCAGGTATGTATGAAAATAACTTCCCAAAGATGATTCAGTTGGCATTATTATCTCAGGGTGTTGGACTGGGCGTATCATGTTAGAGCCATTTCCAAGCTGAAAAGATGATGAAGGCACACCTTCTAGGGAAATTTCATAAGGAAAATCCTAAAACTAAAAATGGCATCTCAGGAAAATTCCAAAGCAATAATGCTTGCTTTACAGAAGTTTGATGGGCATGGGCATCTGTCCCTTGTCAGGGCTCATTTCCCAACAACAACATACAGGAAAATCATTTCCTTAGTCAGTGCTTTCCAATTTTCTTTTGTATTTCTAAAAGCACATATAGTTTAGGGCAAGTTTTATTTATTTTTATTTTTTGTTTTAGTTTTTGCAGAACTGGGGATGGAACCCAGAGTCTGGTGCATGCTAAGCAACAACTTTGCCACTACAGGGCAACTCCAATGCATGGACAGTTTTTTAAAGAATCTCTTTTATTTTTCACAGACTATAAGTTTTTTGACCAAATAGAGCTTTGTGAGAGACAGTATTCTCTGATACATTTTACTGTCCTTGTTTGTAATAATGAAAGACAAACTGGCAAAGATTTTTGTTTTCTAATTTTTAAAGAAGGTTGGTAGAATGCCTCTAAATTTACATTGGCAAATGTTGAATAAGCATATCCTATTTGTTATTAATTAGAATAGCTATTGAAAGATGATTGGCGTTTGGTAAACATCTTGGTATATTCAAACAGATGCAAATATAAGATCAATATGCTTGCTATATATCAGGCACATTTCTTCACACTGTTATCCTCAAGTCAAATTTGGATTTATTCTTACCAAGATCAACCTCATTATCTCCCTGTGTTAACATTGTATGAATGAAAATTCTCCATTCCTTAACACATGCTGTTATGTTTGTTAGGTGCTGTCTAGTAGTGTCCAACACATAATGACCCTATGTACAACAGAACAAGACACTACCTGACACTGCCATATCTGGCATTATTGTCAGTTCTTCTCTGCTATTCATAGGATTTTCAATGCCTGATTGTTTCAGGAGTGGGCTGTCAGGTCATTATACCAAGCCTACAGCACCCAGTATTACCAGGTGGTCTTTCATCCAAGGACTAACCAGGCCCAGCCCTGACTAGTTCAGACACCAGGATGGTATGGCTGTAGACTGATACATTCTATCAGAGTTTAATTTCTACTGTTGTTAGAACATACATCACTGGGCAAGAGAGTCTATTTCTATCTAATATTGTGTGTAAATAGCAAATGAAATGTTTAGTGCAGTAATCTTTGACTTATTACCAAGGCATAGCAAAAAAACTAAAAGAAATAGATTTTACTACAAATTATAATTACCCTTTGAACCCTATGTGCATTCTTTTAGACCTTAAGACACCAAAAACCTTACAGTAAGGATGTGCTAATGAGAATTTAATGAGAGAAATCCAGCATTAGGTTAAAAAATACAATAAAATGCCTCATATTTTAATTTTCTTTTTAGGCATGGTTTACCTTCTTTGAGGACTTACTAAATTTATCCGAGACAGCCTATCATATGCATGCCCATATAAAAACATAGTATACATGTAGGCAGGAAGATAGAAAGAGATACTGTTCTATGAATGAACGTGAAGCTTCATTGCCTTTCACCATCATTTACAGGAACTTCAAATACTGGTAAGAAATGAGAACCCATCTGATATAGGATTTAACTTTATGCATTATATAGCAATAAATCTGTACTCAAATTCATTAATCCCTCGGTGAGGTAGGCAACAGAAAGTGATATAAAATAACAAGAAAAGTACTTTAAATAAATTAAAGAGGAAGATTAAATGTTAGGAACACAATGGGTCCTCTGGTTCCTAATAATATAAAGTGACTAAATAATGATATTTAAATATATAATAACTTAAATATGACCAAATTCTGTGGGAAACAACTCAAGAAAATGTCCCATAATATCCTGTGGCACCTGCAATTCAAATGAATTGAACAAAATCAACTTGCTTAAGGGCACTGCTACATATGGAGAAATGAAAATGTCTATTTTTTCTTAACACTGAATACTAAAATGACCACAAGTGAGCCAATATTTTCTTCACTGAAAATTCATTTGACTGAAGTGTGCTAGTGTATATTTAATTACATCAGAGACCAGCCTTATTACATAGATACAAACAACATTATTTCATTTCTTCCTCTATAGCAGTTGGTCATATATAATTTTTGCATGTAAAATTTCTTTTCCCTTCAATTCCTTTTCCATAGCCCATGAAATCTTTCAAGTGGTAACAAAGACAGCAAATCTTTACACTGAACTCAACTTAAAACCAAAAGGAAAGTTTAGCTTATTGCATTGTGTATTTTGCAGAAGTTGTGGGTTAACAGGAATTCCATTAATATATAAATGTTGTTATGTACCTTCAAGTGTAGGGCCACTCATAGAAACCCTATATACAAAAAAAGAAACACTCCCCAACTCTGTATCAGGCACATGATCTTTTTATGTTTAAGCCCATTGTTGCAGCCACTGTGTCAATCCGTCTAATCGTTGTTGTGGTTATTAGGTACCATCGAGTTAGGTCCAATGCACAGTGACCTTATGTATGATGGAACGAAACACAATCCAACACTCTGACATGCCCAGCACTTTTGTCAGTGCTTCTCCGGAATTCATAGTGTTTTCAATGACTGATTGTTTCAGGAGTTGTCTGGCTGGTCCTTCTCCCAAGACTACAGCACCCAGTATTCCCAGGTAGTCTCCCATCCTAGGACAAACTTGACCTTGCTTAGTTTCCAAGATCGGATGAGATCAGACATTAGGGTCTTCCTTTTGTTCATTGACCTATCACTCTCTCAAACACAATGTCCTTCTTTAGGGATTGGTCACTCATGACTGCGTGTCCAAAATACCTAAGGTGCAGTCGAGCCATCCTTGCTTCCAAGGAACACCCTGGATGCACTTCTTCCTAGATCGACCTTTTGGTTCTTTGAGCAGTCCATGGTACATTCAATATTCTTCTCCAGTACCATAATTCAAAAGTATCAATTCTTTTCCTGTCTCCCTTATTCACTGTCCAGCTTTAACAATTATCTGATGTAAATGAAAATACCATGGCAAGAGTCAGGCTCATCTGCATCTCCAATATCTTTAATTTTTAACACTTTAAAGATGTTTTTACAACACCAATGTTTCTTTTCATTTCTTGACTGCTGCTTCCACAGGTGTTGATTTTAGTACCAAATAAAGCAAAATCTTGGACTACTTCAATCTTTTCTTCATTCATCGTGAAGTTGCTTATTGACCCAGTTGTAAAGATGGTTGTTTTGTTTATGTTAAGGTAAAATCCATACTGAAGGCTATGTTATTTGATCTTCATCAGTAAATGTTTCTAATCCTCTTCACTTTCAGCAAGCAGTGTTGTGTCATCTTCATAATGCAGGTTGTTAATGAATCTTCTGAATCCCCCTTGATTTTTTGGCAGATTCTTGTATATATACTGCTGCAGTCATTTTTCAATGACATTTAGCAAAACTTAACTTGTGTGTGATATTATTGGTATAGCTCAATAATTCCCACATTCATTTGGGCCACCTTTTTCAGGAAGAGGCACAAATGTAGATCTCTTCAAGAGAGATGCCCAGGTAGCTGATTTCCAACTCTCCTGGCATAAACACATAAGTACTTCCCGTGCTTCATCTTTTTGTTGAAATATCACTCTTGGTATTCCATTAATTCCCAGAGCCTTGTGTTTCTTCAAATCCTTCCAGGAAGCTTTTACTTCCACCTGCAGTACCATTTGTTCCTTATCATGTGCAATCTCTTGAAATGTTTGGTCACCTAGTTTTTTTTATGATTCTGTGTATTCCTTCCATCTTCTTATGATGTTTCTTGCATTGTTTATTATCTTTCCTATGGAATCCTTCATTATTGCCACTCATGGCCTAAATTTTTTATTCAATTCCTTAAGCCTGAGAAAAACAGAACATCTTCTTCCTTTCTGGTTTTCAGTCTCTAGCTCTTCACACATATCATTATAGCATTTGATTTTGTCTTCTCAATCTGCCCTTTGAAATCTTTTGTTCAGAGCTTTAACTTTGTCATGTCTTCCTGTTACTTTAGCTGCTTGATGTTCAAGGGCAAGTTTCAGAGTCTCTTTTGGCATGTAATTTGGTCTTCTTTTTTTCCTGTCTTTTTAATAACCTTTTGCTTTTGTCATGAATGATGTTTTTGATGTCATGCCACAACTTGTCTTAAGCTTTTTTCATTAGTATCTAACACATCAAACCTGTTCTTGAGGTAGTCTCTGAATTCAGGTGGGATATACTCAAGATTATACTTTGGCTCTAGTATACTTTTTCTCATTTTCTCCAGTTTGCATCTTCACCTTGAAGCTGCAAATGAGCATTTGATGGTCGAATAAACAATCTACAACTGCTCTTGTTTTGACCATTGATATTGAGCTTTTCCATCATCTCTTTACACAAATGTAGCCAATTTGGTTTCTTTATGTTCAGTCTGGTGAATCCCATGTCAATAGTCACCATTTATGTTTGTGAAAATATATATTTACAATGAAATGTCATTAGTCTGACAAAATTCTATCATGTGAATCTCCAGCACTATTTCTGTCACAAAGGTTAAATTTTCCAACTACTGAGTCTTCTTTGTTTCTACCTTTTGCATTCCAGTCACCAGTAATTATCACTATATTGTGACTGCATGTTCATCTATTTCAGATTGCAAATGCTGGAAAAAAATCTTCTCTCTCTTCATTTGTGGCCATAGTGTTAGGTGTGCAGGTTTGAATAATTGCCATTTTAACTGGCCTTCCTGGTAGATGTATGGATGTTCTGATAGCACTTTATTTCAGGACAGATCTTGAGATATCTTTTTTTGTTGATGAATGCAATCCAATTTCTCTTCAATTTGTCATTCCTGGCTGGGATTTGGCTCAGTTGGTAGGGCGCTGCATTGCAGTCTCTGAGGTCCTGAGTTCAATTCCCAGCACCGCAAAAATGGGAGAAGGACCTGGCAATCCACTCCCAAGGCAATCCCGAAACAGTCAGCCATTGAAAACCCTATGAAGGTCGCTTTGAGTCGGATACCGACTTGATGGCACCAAACAACAACAACAACACCCTTTGGGGCTGGGATTTAGCTCAGTGGGTAGAGCGCTGTGCTGCAGTCTCTGAGGCCCCGAGTTCAATTCCCAGCACCGCAAAAGTGGGAGAAGGGCCTGGCAATCCACTCCCAATGCAATCCCGAAACAGTCAGCCATTGCAAACCCTATGAGGGTCGCTATGAGTCGGATACCGACTCGATGGCACCTAACAACAACAACCTAATGCAAATCCATTTTATCTCACTGATACCTAGATTATTGATGTCTATGTGTTCCAGGTCCTTTTTGAAGATTTCTAATTTTCCTAAATTCATGCTATGTACATTCCACCTTCCAGTTATTAACAGATTTTATAGTTGTTCTTTCTTATTTTGAGTCATGTCAAATCAGCAAATGAAGGTTCCTTAGGGATTACTCCATTCCCATCATTAAGGTAGACTTTTCTTTGATTAGGCAACTCTCTTCTAGAGGTCTTTAAATGCCTTCTAGCCTGGAAGTTCATTTCTGGTAGTATGTCTGACAATGTTTCTCTGATATCCACAGGGTATTTAAAGGCTAATTGTTTCAGGAGTTGGTTAGGTATGTCCTTCTCCCTAATCTCTCTTAGTCTGGAAGCTCAGCTGAAGCTAGCCACCCTGGGTGACCTTGCTGGTATCTGTAACAGAGTTTACAAAGCATAGTACACCAAACTCACAGACAAGTTGGGGTATATATTGATATTTCGAGAAAAAGACATACTTCTTTCAACTGAGTGCTGATAGATTGTAAATTTATAGTTTCCTTCTCATCTGGTTTCTTAATCTTTACCTTCCTTTTCTGAAATAATAAAGGTAAAAAAATTGCTCTAGTTCACTGAACGCTTCATTAAAAAGATGTTTAGGCAAATCCAGAAATCGTTCTAAATGTTGGCCTCAGTCATCTGTCAGAGACACAGCATGTGAGACAACTATTTGACCTCCTCAGGTCTGTCAGGAGGCATCAATCAAATTTATGCCACCCTCAGGTGATCCCATATTGTTTTCAGAACTGAAATGCTTTGTATTTTTCTTCAGAAAACTGAGCAATGAAAATAGAGTACAAAATTGCAACTTTCATTTTATCTCAACATAAAACAACCTCCAAGATTCATTAATGTCCTGTTCTGCTGATATATGAAATTACTTAAGTTTGCAGCAGTCTTTGTGCAACAAGTTTGGTAACAAGCAGGTAGGTATTCTCATTTGTCATTAAAGGCTGTTTTTATTACTCCTTTATATAAAATATATATTAAAGTTGACTTCAAAACATTTGAAAAAGTTTTGCAACATTACACATTTATTTATTAATGTATTCCCACATCTAAAGCCATTATGCATCTTACTTTTTAAAAATCTAATATTCCAATCCTCAAACACATGTGGAGGTTTTAAGGTAAATCTTGAATATTGTCATGTCAATATTTGCAAGACATCAAATTAAAAATTATAATGTATTACTTTAAATCTTATTGAACAATAATTAGATATAAATCATTGCTCAAATCCATAAAATATGGAATAAATGTATAAAAGTCAAAGACAGGCAATGAACAAGGAATAAAAGTCAGATTATTTTGACTGGTATGCACTAGTTCTCATTGCCTTTCTGAAAGACTATGATTAGGTTTTTGGTTACAATTATTTAAGTCTATTTTTTTGGCAAAATTCTATGATTCTACTTTAGTATAATACTGAACAATGTACGTGCTATACATCGTATTTTTTAACTTTCATCTTTATTTCTCATGATCTTCAATGAATGAAGTGTTAGGTTAGTTCCTTGAATCCAGCGATCCATGTCTTCTCTTCTGGAAATCCACAGCATGAATTTGATACCCTGTACTGTGGAGGAGCAATATATCCTCAAAACCATACAGTATACCCACTTAAAGCCACTGAAATAGAGTTCACTGTGAGAAGGAAAGGGATTTCCTGTGAAGTGTCACCTTAAATTGTGTTCAGTTAAAACTGACTCTCCATGAAGCGCAGACTTATTCACTGGAGTCTCTTCTGTAATATTTTTATAAATACTTATAAGGTCTACCTTAATTTGTTTCTCTGGTTATCTTCCTTCCCCAAAATTAGAAATAGGAAAGATCTTGTGTAATGACAATGCCACCAACCATTCCCCTCACAGGAAAAATATAAGGTCAAATCAGGAACCACAAGAAAATATTCTCATTCATCATCTCTACTTCATCTCTGAAAAAACTTTTCTAAGTAGTATGAATTACATTTTCTGGATGACAAAATTATTTTAAGAACACAGAATTCTTGAATTAAAAATCAATTTACATTGTAAATCAGCCCCATTTTTTCCCAAAGTAAATCTTTTATAATATCAAATCTTATTCAAATCTTAAATAATTGGTCTTATTCTACATTTATTTGCCTTTAGAATTTTAGTGGCAAATTCAGGGACCTCCTTTCTAATTGATCATTTTTCATACTGTACCACATTTTTTCAAATAATATTATTATCATTAGTGTTGACTTTTATTGTAAAGATATTATAAAATATAACAAAATGCATTAAGTATATTTGGGGAATCCTTTTATAGTTTTCAAAAGTTTTGAAGTGGATATTTTCTATTGAATATGATACTTGGTAACTAAACAATATTTAAAATATTCTTTCTTCACAATGATCCATAATTGTTGCCATTTTACAAATTGAAATGTATTTAACCTGAAAATTCACTAATATATTACTAAATATAAATCTTCTCATAACTTTAACAGGAAAAATTTTTAAAAAATATTTCTAATCAAGTTGGGGGTGGTGGTACATGCCTATAATCTCAGGTCTTGGGGAGCTAAGGCAAAAGGATTGGCACATGTTCCCGGCTACCCAGGTATATATGGTGAGTTACAAGTCAGCCTGGGATACACAGTTGCAAAAGTTTTTTTTTTTTTTAAATCTAATTTATTAAAACAGACATTATCATATCTTAATTCTTTCTTAAGTTTTTTAAGTCTAAATCATCTCCCTTCATTCCTCCCTTCATTCCTCCACGACTTCCTCCCTTACTTTCTTCCTCTTTTCTATCCTTCCATAAATGTGAACTGATCCTTTTTTGCACTCTGAACTGGGAATAGAAGCAGAAGTGATATTCATCTGGTTTGCACCTGTATGTCTTTGAAACACTTCATTACATACAATCTCTACCCAGAGGCATCACAGCTCCCATCCCACTTTTTGTCTGATGGGAGTGTCCTCCATCTCCATGGTATATACACTTAAAATCAACGTTTATTATAATAGAGATGTTTTGGGCTCTGCTTTGTGCCAAAGCCAGGAGACTGGTTTCATGACAGCGATAGCCAGTCATCCTTTAAAAATTCTCACCAGGGGACATTTGGGCTCCACTGCTATCTTCTACCTCATACTCCATGCAACCTTCTTGAACCACTCCCTTCCAGGCTACAGACATGGAAGGAGAGGGAGGAGAAGAGGCAAACTTCATGTTGGTGATAGGGCTCTAAATGCCTATCCTAACACCATTAGATATTTTGAGTAGTACACCAGGAAGTAGGATCAATATGAGTTATCGAAGTGTCTTTCCAGGAGTAGGCAAATAGATGAGTTAAAATGCAATTGCTTTACAGTAAAATTCTGGGCGCTACACTTTAACCAGCCTTAGGAGTTAAAGAATGAGTATCAGAGGAAATGGCCTGTAAGCAAAATCTGGAAAGAGACAAGAGCTGCAGCAAAGAAAGTTAGGGGTGACATTTATGGGTAGGGGGAAGCCAGAGCCAATATCTTTTGTCTAAGCTCTAAGGGGTCACAGTCTTTGCATCACAGGGAATCAGAAAATAGTTCAGTGGGGAGAGAATTAAGAATGACAGAGGAAAACATCCAACCCTTTATCTGTATTTCACTAGAACTGTACTTTCAAAATGGTATTATTATTTAACAAGAAATGGAAAGGAGCTTGAGCTAGATAACATTAAATCATGAAAGGATTGCCCTTCTTTCTACCTATCATAAAACTTAAAAGGCCTTGTGTTACAGCAGTTTAAAACATTAACCCTGATGCCAGGTGGCCTGGGAGGACTCAGGGCCATGTCCCAGATTAGCTCTATGTCATTGTAAAAGCTGCTCAACCACTCAACTCTCATCTACAAAATGAGGATAATCATGGAACATGCAAAGTATGTAGCAGACTGTCTGACCCAGAGCAAGGATTCATGCATGCTATATAGCACCAATTTTATTTAAGTCATAGAGGTGGTATAGGGAAAATTGTCAGTTATGAGGGAAAGGCCATAAAGGAATTTTTTTCTGAGTAAATATTTGATCACAGAATAATGTCTTATTCCAGGCATTACATAGTTGTGGACAGCCTAGAAGGCAGAAAGTTATAAGGGCTTAATTTAAAGTCATTGCAGTGAAGCAAATTAACATATTTTAATAACTTCCTATATCATAGTAATAAGCCGAAGGCACTTCCAGAGTGTGTAGGCTAAAGTGAGGAGACAGCCCAGAAGAAAACTAGATAAAGTGTAAACACATTCCAAGATTATAGGGAGTTACTAGAATGATGAGAGTAAGATTATATATCCAATGCCAGGGAAAGCTCTAGATAATTTAGGTAAATCAAGCAGTTAACAACTATGTCCATGTAATATCAAAGTACTGATAGTATTCTAAGTTTTATGTCTATCTTTTAGGATTATCTATAAACTAACCATCCATGAAGGTAACTGTGTTTACCATACTTGTAAGAAGATCTCATATTTTCTTTACTGCAAAGAAAACTCGGTTGTGTTACTACCAAACAGAAATCACTACCTGAAAGGAACAACTAACCTAAATTAAAACTAGAAAACTGCTTCACTAATATAGCCCCAAATTAGCCTTGGCAAACACTTTAGTATCACCAGGAATATAACTTTGAATGTGTTTAAGAGTATTAGCATTTATGATCACCCAGGTAGTAGATGAGATCATGTTGTTTGACACTATATTTGGAAAGCTGAAAAGTCTCTCAAATTTTTCCATCACTCTTATTATTCATTATCTTTAAGTATTTCCTTTTAAATGTGTTTATGTGTGTTACACAGCTTCTTTTTATCTACTTCTAATAAAAAGGTAATTATGCAATAAAATAAATAAATGAATAAAAATGAGCTTCAACCGCCATAGCTATAAGAATGAATGTTTTGCATTAGGATCATTTCTCATGCATGTCTACCTTAAAATGACTCATATTCTAGAAGAGATTTAAAATTGCACTTTCTAAGTCTTTATACATTTTTTTAAGTACTAGTGGTTGAACCACCCCTCTCCATGTGTCTGTCAGCATGTCATGTTATGATGCTGAAAACTATAACACCACCATTTCCAATACCAGCAGAGCAGGCTTTAGTTGAGCTTCTAGACTAAAACAGACTTGGGAGAAGGACCCAGGAGCCAACTCCTGAAACAATTGGCCATTGAAAACCCAAGAATAACAGAGTAGCACTGTCAGTACAGGGCTAGAAAATAAGCTCCCCATGATGGAGGCATTCAAGAAAGGACTGGGGAAGAGTTGCCTCCTCAAAGTACAGTCAACCTTAATGACAGGAATAAAGTTCCTACCACCTCTTTTTGCTGATGTGGCACAACTCAAAATGGGAAGAAACATAGTGAATGCAACAATAGGCTCAAACCATAAAAGGAGAGTGTGCATAGCACAGTGTTGACTAGTGTTTCATTCTGCTGTAGTTAGGGTCGCTCTGAGTCAAACTTGACTCAGTGTCACCTAACAATAATAACAGGGGTTGAACTCAGGGCCTCACACATGCTGCACAAGTGTTCTACCACTGAGCTTTACTACCAGATCTTTCACAAAATTTTTTATCTTGAGATAAGGATCACCTAAGCTGTGTACTCTGTCTCTGGCTGGGAACTTTTGATCCTCCTGCCTCATCATCCTTAGTTACTGGAACTACAGAAATGTGTTACAGCTCCTAATTCATATTAACTTTTTCTTAAACACTTTGTATGACCTACTAATGTCTTTCTTTAATGAAAATAAGAGGGTGGTTGTTCTATGCATATTATAACCATTTAGTAATTGACAGTATTATGCTTTAATGTTGTAGCAATTTAATTTGTGTGTAATTGCTCATAAAGGGGTTTCATTCTTTTATAGAATATGGCTTCAGATTAAAAATATGACCAAGGGCTCAGCAAAGGTTATTTAAGTATGTTTAAAAAATAATAAAGAAACAAGTTTCTACTGTTTTTCCATAAAATTAGAATCTCATTTTACTGTTCCTCAGTTTGTGTGCATTCAGAAGGAAGCCAGTGCAGATTAGCAGTTTCTTATTCTTCTTATTCTTCCCTTTACTCTTTTTTATTTATTTAATTATTTTTGGTTATAAATGTTATCTGAATACATATTTCTCCAGAAGGAAAATTAAACTGGTACTTAATTTGATTGATCATTTCTGTCTTGAATTGTTCCTTCCTTTGTGTTGTTGTGTTTTAGGTTCGGAGTTCAATTAGTGAAATTATAGTGTTGTTTTCCTGTGGTGAATGCCTTTTAAATAGAACAATTTAACCAAGAAACTGCTTTGTGAGTGATTACATTTATCTCAGCATGCATTCTATTTCTCTCTGGTTTGGCCAATTAGAGACATAACAAAGGCTTAGGACTTCCGTCAATTCTTTAGACTGTACTGTAAACATCAGCATTCAAACCCAAAACTGAATCTCACAGAAAGTTTTCTCATCTCTATGTACAATTTAGCTAACTCAAAGCAGGGAGTTTGTAGGGATGGATGTATGGTTTCCTGTGTGCTGGTATGCATGTGTTTCTGTATGATATATTCTTTAGTTTAAAAAATGATGAAAATAAATGTTTTCATACATGTGAGATGTTATGAGATCAGTAATTTTTTTTTTTCAAAGGGGATCATTTTCATTCAGATTTGACATAACTTGTTGTACTTGGTCTACAATAGTGTTTCTTTTAATAATAATGATATTAGTGAATAATTCCCTCACCAATATTGTTATGTTGGGTTGGCAGCATGAAGGTTTTTTCTTATTTTTACATTTTATTTATTAGTTGACTTCATTCATAGTACCCTGGCATCCAATCTCATCAGATTCTGGAAGCTAAGCAAAGTCAGGCCTGGTTAGTCTTTGGATGGGAGATCATCTGGGTATACTGGGTGCTGTAGGGTTGGGACAAGGACATGGCAACCGACTCCTGAAACAACCAGCCATTGAAAAGCCTACGAAGAGCACAGTAGCACTGAAAATAGTGCCTGGAATGGCACAGTTTTGAGTAGTGTTTCCTTCTGCTGTACATAGAGTCACCATGAGTTGGACCCAACTTGACAGCACCTGAACAACAAATTTATTAGTCATACATGTATAAAATTAATTCTTTCTTTTCTTATTTTACCGTCGTAAGAAAATGAAATACCTGTGAAACATGTTTGTACTAATGGACTGACAGCATTTTTAAGTTTTCTTACCAAATATCAGTGAAATATTGTAAACAGTGATATATTTTGATTGTGCAATAAAGGAGGGAGAAGACTTTCAGAAAACTCTCTCCTGAACTCTCTTACCCATTTAAAACATTCTTTCTTAGAACTTTGGAAAGCATAGTATATTTTATGAGATGAAGAGTGCCTGGTAAACCAGGCACGGTGGCACATGCCTGTAATTCCAGGGACTCAGGAGGCAGAGGCAGGAAGATCTGAAGTTTGAGACCAAAGGCAGTCTGCATAACTTAGTGAAACCCTGTCTCAAAAACAAGTAAAAAAAAAAAAAAAAAAGGGCTGGGGACGCAGCTCAGTCGTCTAGCACTTGCAAAGCATGCAAGGGCAAGGCCCTGGGTTCAACCCCCAGTACCGCAAAAAAAAAAAAAAAAAAAAAAAAAGTGCCTGGTATCTACCAGGCAACTACTAAAAATAGGAAAATGAGAGAACAGGATGTATTTTACATATCAACAAAGTACAACTGTTATGCTAGTTCATATTATATGATGTATCATAAGAGATAACACTTTGAACACATAAATCAGTGCTACCCACAGCACAAGCTAAATTTTATTTCCTTTGACAAATTATAATATTTAGAGTTGCACAGATAGTGTCTGCAAATTAAAAATTATACTCAGGTTAAATATTAAAAATGAACATGTACATTTACACTCTGATGACCAAGTGAGCACCTCCAGACCTCAGAAGCCTCCAGTATATTCTTCTTATACTGCTTCCGAGTATACCTACAACTTCACCATCATTAGTTTCATTTTGATGTTGGATGCTATTTTTTTTTATGTATGAATTCCTAAATTTATGATTAAAAACTAGGCTTTCACTTATATAAATGGCATCATATTTCATTTTTTATTCTATGTTTTATTCTCATCACTTGCATATTCCATTACTGAAATGCATTCACAGTGATATGAACAGCTATAATTCATTTATGAATATGTCAAGATTATCCATTCTCATCTTAATGTTAATTTAGCCCTTTTCTACTTTTTTCCCTCGCTAATAATAATGCATCTGCCTGGGGTTTAGCTCAGTTGGTAGAGTGCTGAACCGCACATTCTGAGAACTGGAGTTCCATCCCTAACACCACAAAAATGGAAGATGGATGTGGCAGTCCACTCTCAAAACAATCCAGAAACCATTAGCAATTGAAAACTCTGTGAGGGTCACTATGTGTGGGACACAACTCCATGGCACCTAACAACAACAACAATAATGTTGTGAACTCCCTGTGTGTTTCCTGGTAAATGTGTAAGTACTTAAATTACTACAGTATATAGAACCTTCATCTTCAACTGTAACAAAAAATCCCAAATTGTTTCCAGAAGAACGTATGAGAGCTTCCATTGCCCCACACCTTGAGTAATATCTGTTCTAATCTAATTACTAAAATATATCTGTTACTGGTAAATGGTATTGCCAAACAGTATCCTGGTTTTGATTTGTATTGTGTTATTTATCAATATAATTTCATTGCAAATGTAATTTCTATATAATGTGTTAGCCAAAAGAAATACTGAGTATACTTATGCATCCTGAATTACAACAAACAAAAAATCTGCTATCACTCTATCATGATATCCTAAAGCCAGGGTGGACAAAATATCATCTGAATTTGTCACAGTAGAGGCAAATAGGCTGAGAAATATACTCTTGCATTTAAGTTTTGGCTATGGGTCCACAAAGTTAAGGAGTGGTGTAAATCCCCTGATCTTTCTAGCTTTCTTTTCAAGTATTGCAGCGCCTTCAGCTGGAGCATCATCTTCCATACAAGAGTGACAACTGGGCCATCACAGGAGTAACACATATTGAACCAAGCATAGAGGCACAGAGAATAATAAAAGCAATTCCAGGGTATCTGAGCAGAACATCAACAATACCTTCTGTAGGAGACCAGCAGTATATTGGTGCTCTGAAAAGGGACTAAAAACTATAAGCAAATTTCTCGATTTAGTAGACTTTTCTCTAAAGCTTTTCTATTTTTTTGATACTACAGCATTGAACAAAGGGCCTCACACATGTTTTCTTGTCTTTGTTTCTGTTTTTGTTTTTGTTTTTTTGGTACAGGGTACAGGGTACAGGGGGTTGAACCCAGGGCCTCATCCTTGCATGCTCTGCAAGTGTTGGACTACTGAGCTGCACCCCCAGCCCATTTTTTTACTTTTTGAGACAGGGTCTCGCTAAATTACAAAGACTGCCTCTGGTTTCAAACTTGCCATCCTCCGGCCTCCACCTCCAAACTGCTGGGATTACAGGCATATGCCACCATGCCTGGCTATTTCACATATGTTTTATAAGCGCCCTAGCACTGAGCTGCACCCCTAGTCCAATTTTTTTTTTTTTTTTTTTTGAGACAGGGTCTTCCTAAATTATACATGCTGCCTCTGGCCTCAAACTCATAATCCTCTTGACTCTGACTCCTAAATTGCTGGTAATATAGATGTGCACCACCAGGCCTGGTCCTTTCTTTAAGGGCTGACTCTCCTATCCCTGGTTGACAACAATATTTTGACCAGTGAACACACAACAGTTATACCTATCAAATATCAAAATAAACTGGAAAAGAACAGCAACAACAAAATTGGTCAAATTGAGTTATAAATTTCTCCCAGTAGGCCTGATGGGCAGAAAACAAGATTACAAATTTAAAATCTTTATTGATATTTTAAAATTCACTTACATAAATGCAGAAAAAAGAGACAATAGATATCAATGAGTTATAATGTACCACATGCCTAGGTGAGTCAACACTATGATGAATTTACTAAAATCAAATAATAAAATAATAGATTTCCTAATGGAAAGAAACTATCTACATCAATTTAGCTCCATTGTTCTCTTTATAATACTTTTAGGGCTTATTTCCTGAGGGTTACATGATTTTTTTGAGAGATAATATAAAAGTAGTCTGAGCAAAGTGGATGATGAAGGGATTTGGAATGAGGTAAGGGAAATAAAAAGAAAAAAAAGGAAATCAATGAACCTGAAGGTATTTAACCTGGAATAGAAAATTATTAATGATCGCACATCTGTAGTTTCCAAAGAGTTTTCACAGTTTTTAAAAGTGAAATCAATGGGACTTTTCATTGTGAAATTTACCAAATATGATAAATAAAATACCCTATATCACCAAGTTCTTATTCACAGAATAAAATACAGTCAGCTCCTCGTAGGAGACATAAATGTATCTGTTCTCAGAATTGCCTTTTTATTCCAGCTTGAAGCACATCCTCATATTTAATTTTTTTTCTGATTCTACCTTAATGTATCTATAAATAATATTCTGGTTATTCTTGCTTTCGAATTTTACATAAATGAAATCATTCTGTGCACATTTGGGGATTTATTTCTTTCTCTCCATTATTGTTTTAAAGGTTACTTTTTATTTTGCGTGGAGCTATAATTCATTCATTTTTATTGCCATATAGTTTGCCATTTTAAAGTAAAGCACAATTTATCTGTCCACATTACTGTGGATTGAATATTGAGTTGTGTTGTTTATTCCCTATTATGAACAATGTTCTTACAGATATTTCTTCATCCATGCCCTGCTTGTATGTGCATAGAATTCTTTAGTGTATATATCTATAAGCATTAAGTGTCAGGTCATCTAAATTTGTGCTTTCAATTTGTTGTGGCTATGGTGTTTCTTTTAGTTTGTTTCATCCTTTCTTTTATGTCTTGATTATTATTATTATTATTATCATTATCATTATCATTATTACTATTTGGAACATTCTATCCTTTCTCTTCTATGCAAGCTACTAGCTTCACTACTATTTGTTTTAATTGTTGTTGTTGTTGTTAGGTGCCATTGAGTTGGTATCCTACTCATAGCGACCCTCATAGGGTTTTCAATGGCTGAGTACTTCGGGATTGCCTTGGGATTGGATTGCAAGGCCCTTCTCCCATTTTTGCAGGGCTGGGAATTGAACTCGGGTCCTCAAAGACTGCAGCACAGCACTCTACCCACTGAGCTAAATCCCAGCGGTATTTGTTTTCATAGGTAGTCTAAAATGAAAACATATATTCAACTTCCACAGTCTACTACTTGGTAATCAATATTTTTACCCTCCTTACAGACTCTATGGGCTGGTATTTAGCTCAGGTGGTAGAGTGCTGCTCTGCAATCCCTGAGATCCTGAGTTTGACTCCCAGCACTGCAAAAATGGGAAAAGGACATGGCAATCCATTCCTGTGGCAATCCCAAAATAATCAGTCATTGAAAACCCTTTAAGGATCACTATGAGTCAGACATGACTGGACGGCACGTAACAATGACAACAGACTCTATGCCTACAGAAATATCACATGGCATCAGATCCCCTCAGTTCTCAGAAGCTGAGCAGGGTAGACCCTGATGCATATTTGGATGAGAGATTGCCTGGGAACACCAGGTGCTGTAGGCTTTGGAGAAGTACCTGCGAGCCCATTCTCCCCTTCAAAAACCACCCACTGAAAACCATACGAATACCAGAGGAGTTCTGATATAATGCTGGGCATGGCAAAGTGTCAGAGTGCTACATCTGTTGTACAGAAGGTCCCTATGAGTTGGACCTGACTCAAAGGTACCTAACAAAAACAAGAGACTCTGCATGGAAAATGGAATAGTTAAACACTTTATATATATACATACATATATATATATATATATATAATTGTTGTTGTTAGGTGAGTCGGTATCAGACTCATAGCGACCCTCTGTACAATAGGGGAAACATTATTGTCAATGCTTCCCTGCTGTTCATAGGGTTTTCAATGGCAGGTTGATTTTTGGGATGGGGTTGCCAGGTCCTTCTCCCAAGCCTACAGCATCTGGTATCCCATCCAGGTACTAACCAGGCCCAACCCTACTTAGCTTCCGAGATCTGATGGGATAGGTTGCCAAGGGCTACAGCTGCAGGCATATATATATATATATGTATATATATATATATATATATGCATATATATATATGCATATATATGTGTATGTAATACATATATACACATATATGTGTATATATAATATATATACAAACACATATATGTATGTCTATATATACATGTATATGTATATATGCACACATATGTATGTGTATATATGTATATATTTTATATACATAATAAATATTATATATAATTTGTAAGAAATTGTGAGTAAAATGCTATTGTTTAATAAGCCAGGCGTCCATTCATTTAAAAACATTTCTCACTTTCTTACCATCTTAGACATTGCTTCCATGCATTTTCAAATTTGATATAATTTTCCTTTTCTTACATTTTCTGCATTTGAGATCTGAAAGAAGTGTATGCTTCTTTTTTACTGAAAATAATATTTTGACTTTTTTGAAGACATTTACTAGGTATAGAATTGTACATTGGATGATATTGTCTTTCAGTATTCTGTCTAATTCCACAATCTGACAACTTCTATTGTTGTTTTAGGGATATAAGAGGTCACTGTAGCTGTCAGACTCTTGCAGGTATTTTCTGTTTTCTTGGTAGATTTAAGATTTTCTTGTCTTTGATTTTCTGAAGTTTTGCTGTAATTTGCTTTGGCATGCCAAACTTTATTATGTGTATTTTTTGTGACACATTTCATAAATTTATACATTTGTATATTCAACTCTTCTAGACAATTCTTAGCATAATACTTCCTTCTTTACTTTTTATTAGTGCATATATGTAAAATAATATATACATGCATATTTATACATATACATACAAATACACACAAAGTGTGAGCTGGACTTGATATGGCAACACTTAACAACAGTAATTGTAAATATATATATATATATATATATATATATATATATATGTGCATATATATGTATATATATTTGTTAGGTGACATTGAGTTGGTGTCTTGTTCATAGTGATACAATAGGCTAAATATTATTGTCAGTGCTTCTCTGCTATTCATGATATTTTGGAGGCAGGTTGATTTTTAAGAGTGTGTTGCCAGGTCCTTCTCCCAAGCCTATAGTATCTGGTGTTCCCAGGAGGTCTCCCATCCAAGTACTAACCAGGCCTGACACTGCTTAGCTTCAGAGATCTGATGGGATTGGATGCCACAGTGCTGTGGCCATATATATATATATATATATATATATATATATATATACACACACATATACATATATATGTATATATGTATATATATGTGTGTGTGTATGTATGTATATATATATATATATGTTGATGTTAGATTCCATCGAATCTTGTCCTACTCACAGCGACCCTCATACGGTTTTCAATGGCTGTTTCGGGCTTGCCTTGGGATTGGATTGCCATGTCCTTTCTCTCCCTCTCTCTCTCCATATACATATATATATATGGTTGAACCCAGGACTTTGAGCAAGTGCTTTACCACTAGGTCACAACCTCAGCCCGTTTTTAAATTTTATTTTATTTTGTGGTAGGCCTCTGCCTTCAAACTTGCAAACTTTCTCCCTTAGCCTCCTGAGTTTCTGGGGTTAGAAATGTGAGCTGTGGTCCCAATTTATTTGTGCTTATTTGTTCTATAAATAGGGGATTTTGTTAGGACATTTCCATACATGCATATAATGTATTTTGGTCATATTCACTCCCTCTATTACTCTTTCTTATCCCTCTCTTCCTTTTCCCTTTCCCTTTGCACAGCCTTAGTAGTATCCCTTTTACTTTCATTAACTTTTTCCTCCCTAGATTCCATACATGAGAGAAAATGTGACATTTGTCTTGGAAGGATTGGTTTATTTCACTTAACATGATCATATTCGGTTACATTCATTTTCTTGTAACAAGATAATTACCTTTTCTTTTAATGGCTTAGTAAACCTCCATTCAATATATAATCCACATTTTCTTTCCCCATTGATCTATTGCTCATGACCCAATCTGATTCCATAATTTGGCTAGTATGAGTTATGGTAAAATAAACGTGAGTACACAAGTATCTCTGTAGTAAGCTGACTTTGATTATTTTTGGTATATATACAGACTTAGTATGGTTGTATCATGTGGAAGGTTTTGAGGAACAATCATACTGATTTCCATTGTGGCTGGGCTAATTTACATTCCTATCAGAATGTAATAAAGAAGTTAATAAAGTTTCTCCCCTCTCTTATACCATCCTCACCAGCATTTATTGTTTAATTGATATGCATTCTGATCAGAATGAGATGGAATGTCAATATTATCTTGATTTTTATTTCTCTAATGGCTAATGATGTTTCCCATTTCTTTTCACGTGTGTATTGATCCTTTGTACTTCTTCATTTGAAAATTATCTAATAAGTTCCATTGGTCATTTATTGATTGGATTATTTGCTGTTCTGGTGTTTATTTTTTTCAGTTCTTTATATACTCTGGATATGGATTCCCTGTTGGATAAGCAGTTAGCAAAGATATTTTTCTCCCATTGTATAGGCTGTCTCTTCACTTTCTTGTTTCTTTTGCTGACAAGAAGCTTTATAATTTGATGTCATCTCATTAAATTCTTGATCTTATTTCCTGAGCTATTGGAGTCCTATTCAGAAATTCATTGCAATTGCCCAGATCTTGAAGGATTTCAGGTATGTTTTCCTCTAGTAGTTTCAACTTCCTAAATTTATGTTAAGGTTTTTGATCTATGTTGACTAGATTTTTGGACAGGGTGATATATAGGGATTTAGTTTCAGTCTTCTACATGTGGATATCCAGTTTTCCCAGCACCACTTGTTAAAGAGTCCCTCTTTTGTACAACCTAGGTTTTTTGGTACTTTTGTCAAGAATTAGGTGGTTGTAGCTGTTCAGGCTTATTTCTGGATCATCTATTGAATTCCATTATTTTACCTGTTTGTGTACCACTACCATGTGGTTTTGCTTGTACTTCCTCCTCCTCCTCCTCCTTCCCCTCCTCCTCCTCCTCCTCTTCTTTCTTCTTCTTCTTCCTCTTCTTTTTCTCCTTCTCCTTCGCCTCCTCCTCCTCCTCTTCTTCTTCTTCTTCTTCTTCTTCTTCTTCTTCTACTTCTACTTCTACTTCTTCTTCTTCATCTCTGACCTCCCAAAAACATATGAGATATTCTTTTTTCTTTCTCTATGTCCCAATTTCTTTTGTAAACATTCTGGGTTTTTGTTTCTCTGTGTGGCATATAGATACTTCCTTGTGATCTTCCAGTTTGCCAGCTATCTCTCCAGATACTGAGGGTATCTTTTCTTAATCTTGTTGAGTGATATTTTCATTAAACCATTTACAAAAAAGTTTTATTGTGATATTTTTCAGATTTTTTGTTACTTTATCTTATTCAGTCTCTGTAGCTTTTTTTCCTCAATATTATTTATCTATTTATTCATTTATTTATTTCAGTATTTGGGGTTAATTTGAGGCCTTGTGCATGCTAGGCAAATGCTGTACTACTGAGGTCCACCATCAGCTCCATTTTATTTTTCATTTTTAGACAGGGTCTTGCTAGACTGTGCAGGCTGCCTCTGGCCTTGAGTTCATAATCCTTCTCTTACATTCTCCCAAGTTGCTAGGATTGCAGTTATGTGCCATAGCACCTAGCGAAAATTCTTTATTTAAAAACAAAAAATAAAGTTTTATTTATAAAATGTTTGTATGACTCTTCTGCGAAACAGGTATGGAAACAAATGTTTCTTCACAATCAAATGACATCCTATAATTACATGAAACAATAAATAGACATTTTTAACACTTTGCTGATTTCTCTCATTTAGTCCTTCATACCAAATTTCTACATTTTTATCATCCTGACTGGAAACCCATCTGAACTCTATTACTGGGGCTTTAAGTTCACTCTCTTACATTGTGTTTAAACAGCACAGAAGTTCGGTGAAGAACTTAGAATACAGGATAGAATGAAGATGGATCTCCTTCTTCTGGATGCTCCCATTTATTTCACCATAAGCATCACTCTTGTGATATGCAATACTTTTTCCAACAACATGAATAATAGCTTCCATCTCTGGTATCTGGTGATGGCTATATACTTTGACTCTTCAGCTCCTTGCTTGACCCAGGGAATTGTACCAATATGTGTTGGCTGCCTTTCCTAATGGCCACACCTACAAAATACCTATCCTTTTATTAAACTTTCTCAGTT